>BQKN01000917.1:216682-227716 GCA_022839385.1 Asparagus kiusianus | reverse complement strand
CTCATCTCTCCGAATTCTATATGGTGTAACTGGGGGCAGCGCACCCATATTCATCAAAATTTACATCAAGCTACCCCTCACTGCTTCCCTCTTGATCTATATTTATATCTAGTAGCCCAAAGCAAGTACTGCACAAAGTTTACACAGCTCAAAACACACATGAGCCAATAAAACCTCTCCAGATGATAGTAGTTCAGGTTAGCCCCAGCGAGCCAGGCCTTGTGGCCTCCTCTCCCCGTCACGGTGTTCACGACGTCCACCAGCACTGAGCTGAGGTAGTAGCCCATCGCCAGTGAGGCCCACGACAGCGACGTCGCCAGCGACTTCATCCCCGTCGGGGCCTCGGTGAAGAAAAACTCGAGGAGGCCCGCCAGCGTGAACAGATCCGCGGAGCCCAAGAACAAGTACTGGAAGGCGATCCAGAAGAACGTTATCGGCAGCGGGCCCCCGCCGTCCGCCAGGCCCGAGCCGAACGCCACGCGCTTCCGCTTGTTCTCCACCACCGCGGCCACCACCATGGCGACCACCGACAGGAGAAGCCCGACCCCGATCCTCTGCAGGTGGGTGACGCCCGCCTCGGTCTTCTTGACCCTTCGGAAGAACGGGATGATGACGTGGTCGTACAGCGGCGCGAGGATCATGATGAAGACGACGGGGAAGATCGGGAGGGACGCGGGGGGGACGGCGAGCGAGCCCACCCTGGTGTCCATCGTCCGGGCCTGCTGGACCGAGAAGGTGTTGAGTTGGGCCAGGCAGCAGCTGAGCATTATCGTCGAGAAGAAAATCGGGACGACTTTGATGACTATCTTTACGTCCTCGACTTGTTCGGCCGTGCACGTGAGCCCGCTGCAGATGGGCTTGGGCTGGGTAGCCCTGTTTAGAAACTGTAGGTCGTCGGATAGCCGTCCGAATACCTGTTTCTGAGCTTCGTTCGGTGCTCCTTCTTCTTTCCCTTTCATTTGGGCCGGGATTGGGTTGGAGGCCAGGTCCGCTACAGCGCTGCTTGGGCTTTGGGCCGAGTTACAGCTTGAGATAGATGCGACCAAAACCAGTTCTTCCTTCCCTTTCATTTGGGCCGGAATCGGGTTGGAGGCCAGGTCTGCTACAGCGCTGCTTGGGCTTTGGGCCGAGTTACAGCTTAAGAGCGATGCGACCAAAACCTTTTGGGGATTGATAATAATGCTCGTTAATTACGTACATTCATGATACAAAGTACCCCCCACCCCCCAAAAATTAAAAAGAGGTTAATTTTGCAAAACTACCAAAACTTTTCCTAAAAAGGATCAAACTTTTCGTACATCTCATAAAGGGTCAAACTTTTCGTAGTTATAATCAACTATCAAAACTACGAAAAAAAATGTCAAGATCAATTAGAAATTTACCCTAAAAAGGTATTAATAATTTTCCTTAATAAAAAATATAATAGTTCTTTGCAAAATCCTCCAAAGTTCATGATAGTTTTCCGAAATTTACCCTAAAATCAAAATATTCGTACCTTGGCAATAGTGGTCAACGGACTCCCAATAGGAACCTTATTCCGATAAAACGCAGATCCAGCAACAAAACTTGGAACAGACAACAAAATTGTCAACGTTGAAATCCCGAACCCCCATTGCCACCCCTTATTATCCTCCACCCACACCACCAGCGTGACGGCGATGAGGCCACCCAGGGAAAGGCAGAACACGAAGTAGTTGAAGAACGTCGACCGGTTTTTTCGTCCATCCACGGTCTCCTCGTCGAATTGCTCGGCTCCGTGGGCTGGAAGCGAGCCCTTAATGCCTCCGACGCCCAAGGCGGTGAGGTAGAGGCCAGCGAAGAGCATGGTGGCTTTGCTGCCGGAGACTTGTTGGCAAGGGGCGTTAGGGTCTGTAGGAGCACAAGGAGGCGGTTTGAGGGAGGAGGACTTGGCTTGGATTGTGAGGATTACTAGACCCTGGTAATGGAATTGCGGGAAATGGTCAGGTGGGTGGTTTTATGCATAATATTGTAAAATTATTTAATCTGATTATTCAATAGACTAAGATGTGAATCTTGTAAAATTTAAAAAGAAAAAAAAATGATGTTCAAAATAAAATAAAACCCTTCAGCTGGAGTCATGCAATTAAGTCTATTTGGTTCAAACCCCAAGTCTAAACGACTGCAAATAATTACAATTACGGGGAAATGAGGTTCAAAATAGCCATAAAACAACATTCTTATTCTTGCCTCAAAATAAGGTCATTTTACGATTCAAAGAAAAGCTGTGACAGGACCCCAAATAGGGGATGGGGGGCCCTTGATTGCATGATGCACTGTTCATAAACAATGCATCATGTATTCGGGGGGGGGGGCCGGGCGGGGCAGATGAGGTGTCACCCCTGAATGCATGATGCACTTGTAGATTTGGCGAAGGAGTTGGTGAAGAACGTGTTTTGGAAGCAGAGAGTTATTTTTGGCGTTGTGCAGTCGACCGCGGTGCAAGACCGTTCGACCGAATTCGTGCACGGACCTAGGGTTTGATTCTAGCTTGGTGCGGTCGACTGCCGCGATCGACCGCTCAAACCCTGTAATTGATTCTGGGTTCTGTCGTTGGTGCGGTCGACTGCTGCGGTCGACCGCTAAATCTTGTAATCATTTACTGGGTTCTGTCGTTTGTCGCGGTCGACCGTGGCAGTCGACCGCGTATCGGGTCAGGCCATTAGATTGTTGTTTCCTGTTCTGTTTGGGATTATTGTTTGATATAAATTCAAACACACGTTCTAGGGTTTCTTTGGTATTTTTTTGGGGTTTTGGAACAGTCAAGGGGATATTTTGAGCACAGAAAAAAAAGAGATCTTTCTGAGCTATTGGTTAGGGTTATTGTTTATGAGATTAAGAGCTTTGTTGGTGAGATTAGTTGATTTGTTTTGAATGATTTGTAATCTCAGTTTGTACTCTCCTTCTCTATTAGTAAAAAACTCATCCCCCTTGCCCCGTGAATGTAGGCAACTTACCGAACCACGTAAAAATTAGTTATTTGTGTTTGTGCCGTTATTTTGGGTTGTTTGGTCTTCTCTCTTGGCGTTTGTGTTTGTTTCCTCGAAGCATAACGATTAGTGGCTTCTGCGCACAACAAGTGGGATTAGAACTTTGGTTACGCTTGGGATTAAGTTGAGGAGTAGATCGCTTTGAAAGCTTGTCTAGGGTTTCAGTTGGTGATAAATGTGAGATTTTTACTATTGTGGATCTTGTTTACGTCGTGTGGTTGAGATCTTTTGGAGGTTCTTGTTAGGGTTTTACTTGGAGGTAAAAATCTACCTTTCTCACAGTTTGGATCTATTTTCTTTCAGTTTGTTCCGTATTGGTTTGTTGGTGCTTTGAGTAAGATGGTCGAGAAAGAAGGATTTGAGGCTGGGATATTCGAGTGTTGATACCGTGTATGGATTAGTGAGAGGTGCCTTGACCTGCAGATTGAAGTCTTGTGAGCACATTGGTATGAGCAAAAAGACCGAGTTGGAGTTTGGAACTTCTATCTATCGATTGAGAGGTCTTCTAGGTGGTGTTTATTCAGACATTTGGGGGCCTTCCAAGAAGGCATCATTAGGAGGTAATCAGTATTTGGTTTTCTATGCTGGAGACTATTCTAGGCATTTGTGGGTTGCAACTAAGTCCCGTTGGTATGAAGTCCTAGAAGTCAACAGCAGGTGGAGGAAGTGTATTGGCAGAAAGGTAACACGACGTTCTGTTTTTGGTCGGGGTTCTTTTCTGTAATCGTGTCAAGCTCATAGCAATTTGAGACACTTTATTGGAGAGGAAACATTTGGGTGACGAGATGAGATGACAGTTTTGATGGGTCGTTCCTTACTGGAGGAGGATCGACGTTTGATATCGAGCATTAGTTTTGGTGTTCGGGCTTTGACATATTTGGGTCATCTTAATCATAGGTTACCGACTGCTGCGATTAGAGATTTTGAATCTGGTGGAGCTGCTTCAGATATTGGATTGCTTTGGATGTTTGGTCGCCAAGTATATGATCACATCAAGGATGTGAGATTTGATCCGAGTGCATATTTGGAATTCAGAGGCGTGTTTGATTATCAGGTATTAGCTTCTGATTTTGTTCTGAGCAGGTATGTCACATTTGACTCTCGGCAGGTGAAGAGTATTAATCAGATCGTTGAGATATCAAGGTGGAGGGTGATGCTACTCTAGGTTAGGTGGAGATTACTCCACATACTCTAGATTATACTGCATCGTTTAGGATTCCAGCTGAGGTGACACAGTTTGGGGATCATATTGATGTGGATGCAGATGATGAGTTGATTGATTCGAGTGCAGCTGGTGGATATAGTTTGGATTTGAATATGGCCGTTGGTTCACCTCAGGTGGAGGTGTTTGGTTTGTTTCACTTTGGGGTCATTAGGAGAGCTATCAGTCACAGATTTGTTGGTGAAGAGTTGATAACTCTTCTATTGGATTGAGGGCCTTTGGATGCTATTTGGGTGAACTACGTGAAGGCTTGATTCATTGGGCAAGAGGATACGTAGGTAGTTATTTATAATACAGCCGGTTTGGTGAGTTAATACTAACATTTAAAGTTTGTTTGTATTCTCGTTTGGGTTCTCGACTTATTATAGATTGAGTCCGTTGTTATGATTTTGTTTTACTTCATACTGAACGTAACAAGTGAGACGCTTGGTTGTTATTGGTGTCGGCTCAGTTTTGTAAAAACTTCGTCGAGGTGGAGAATTGTAGATTTGGCGAAGGATTTGGTGAAGAATCGGTTTTGGAAGTAGGGAGTTGTTTTTGGCGGTGTGTGGTCAACCGCGGTGCAAGGCCGGTCGACCGAATTTGTGCACGGACCTAGGGTTTGATTCTGGGCTTGGTGCGGTCGACCGTTGCGATCGACCACCCAAACCCTGAATTGATTATGGGCTCTGTCATTGGTGCGGTCGACTACCGCGATCGACTGCCAGACCCTGTAATCGTTTATTGTGTTTTGTTGTTTGTCGCGGTTGACCGTGGCAGTCGACCGCATAGCAGGTCAGGCCCAGATTATTGTTTCCTATTCTGTTTGGGATTAGTGTTTGATATAAATTCAAACATATATTTTAGGGTTTCTTTGGGATTGTTTTGGGGCTATTGGAGTAGTCAAGGGGATATTTTAAGCATAGAAAAGAGAGATCTTTCTGAGCTATTGGTTAGAGTTATTGTTTGAGAGATTGAGAGCTTTGTTGGTGAGATTAGTTGGTTTGTTTTGAATAATTTATAATCTCAGTTTGTACTATCCTTCTCTATTAGTGAAAATCCATCCCCTTGCCCAGTGGACGTAGGCAACTTGTCGGACCACATAAGATTTGGTTGTTTTTGTACCGTTATTTTGGTTTGTTTTGTCTTCTTTCTCGGCGTTTATGTTTGGTTCCTCGAAGCACAACGATTGGTGGCTTCCGCGCACAACAAGTGGTATCAAAGCTTTGGTTACGCTTGGGATTAAGTTGAGGAGTAGATTGCTTTGGAAGCTTGTCTAGGGTTTCAGTTAGTGATAAAGGTAGGATTTTTACTATTGTGGATCTCGTTTACGTCGTGTAGGTTGAGATCTTTCGGAGGATCTTGTTAGGGTTAGTTGGAGGTAAAAATCTACCTTTCTCACAGTTTGGATCTATTTTCTTTCAGTTTCTTCCGTATTGGTTTGTTGGTGCTTTGAGGAAGATGGTCGAGAAAGAAGGATTTGGGGCTGGGATATTCGAGTGTTGATACCATGCATGGATTGGTGAGATGTGCCTTGACCTGCAAATTAAAGTCCTATGAGCACATTGGTATGAGCAAAAAGACCGAGTTGGAGTTTGATACTTCTATCTATCGTTCGAGGGGTCTTCTAAGTGATGTTTATTCAGGTATTTGGGGGCCTTCCAAGAAGACATCATTGGGAGATAATCGGTATTTGGTTTCCTATGTTGAGGACTATTCTAGGCATTCGTGGGTTATAACCAAGTCCCGTTAGTATGAAGTCCTAGAAGTCAACAACAGGTGGAGGAAGTGTATTGCCAGAAAGGTAACATGATTTTCTGTTTTTGGTCGGGGTTCTTTTCTATATTTGTATCAAGCTCATGGCAGTTTGAGACACTTCATTGGAGAAGAAACATTAGGGCGACGAGATGAGATGACAGTTTTGATGGGTCGTTCCTTACTGGAGGAGGATCGACGTTTGATATTAAGCATTGGTTTAGGTGTTCGGGCTTCGACATATTTGGGTCATCTTAATCATAGGTTGCCGACTGCTGCATTTAGAGATTTTGGATCTGGTGGAGCTGCTTCAGATATTGAGTTGCTTCGGATGTTTGGTCGCCTAGTATATGGTCACATCAAGGATGTGAGATTTGATCCGCATGCACAATTAGAATTTAGAGGCGTGTTTGATTATCAGGTATTTATTTCTGATTTTATTCTGAGCAGGTATGTGACATTTGACTCTCGGCAGGTTGAGAGTGTTGATCAGATCGTTGGGATATCACAGCGGGTGGAGGATGATGCTACTCCACGTTGGGTGGAGATTACTCCACATACTCTAGATCATACTGCATCGTTTGGGATTCCAATTGAGGTGACACGGTTTGGGGATCATATTGATATGGATGCAGATGATGAGTTGGTTGATTCGAATGCAGCTGGTGGACATAGTTTGGATTTGGATATGGCCGTTGGTTCACCTCAGGTGGAGGTGTTTGGTTTGTTTCACTTTGGGGTCATTGGGAGAGCTATCAGCCTCAAATTTGTTGGTGAAGAGTTGAGAACTCTTCTATTGGATTGAGGGCCTTTGGAGGCCATTTGGGTGAACTACGTGAAGGCTTGATTCATTGGGCAAGGGGATAAGTAGGCAGTCATTTATGATGCAGCCGGTTTGGTGAGTTAATACCGATATTTAAAGTTTGTTCGCATTCTCGTTTGGGTTCTCGACTTATTGTGGATTGAGTCCGTTGTTGTTATTTTATTTCACTTCGTACTGGACGCAACAAGTGAGACGTTTGGTTGATATTTGTGGGAAAACTTCACCGAGGTGAAGACTTGTAGATTTGGCGAAGGATTTGGTGAAGAACAGGTTTTGGAAGTAGAGAGTTGTTTTTGGCGGTGTGCGGTCGACCGCGGTGCAAGGACGGTCGACCGAATTTGTGCACGGACCTAGGGTTTGATTCTGGGCTTGGTACAGTCGACCGCCGCGGTCGACCATCCAAACCCTGTAATTGATTATGGGCTCTGTCATTAGTGCGGTCGACTGCTGCGGTCGATCGTCAGACCCTGTAATCGTTTACTGGGTTCTGTCATTTGTCGCGGTCGACCGTGGCAGTCGACCGCGTATCAGGTCAGGCCCATATTGTTATTTCATGTTATGTGTGTTTGATATAAATTCAAACACACATTTTAGGGTTTCTTTGGGATTGTTTTGGGGTTATTGGAGCAGTCAAGGGGATATTTGAGCATAGAAAAGAGAGATCTTTCTGAGCTATTAGTTAGAGTTATTGTTTAAGAGATTGAGAGCTTTATTGGTGAGATTAGTTGGTTTGTTTTGAATAATTTATAATCTCAGTTTGTACTCTTCTTCTCTATTAGTAAAAACTCATCCCCCTTGCCCAGTGGACGTAGGCAACTTGTCGAACCACGTAAAAATTGGTTGTTTGTGTTTGTGCTGTTATTTTGGTTTGTTTGATTTTCTTTCTCGGCGATTGTGTTTGGTTCCTTGAAACACAACGATTGGTGCCTTTCGCACACAGCAACATTGTTCATGAATAATGCATCATGTATTCATGGGGATACCTCACATGTCCCCCATTGGGTCCCCTATTTGAGGTCACTGATGCATTTTTGTATCAAGAAACATAATAGCCAATAGTGAGCTCTGGGCCCTTTGCTTGTTTTATTAGTTAGTCTACTAGCTATGTGTATCACCTTTGTGTACTTTCGGCGCATCTTTTTCCTACACGTGATTCGCTTGCATGAATCTCAAGCAAATTAGCCCTTTTCCAATAATAACTGAAATATCTTCTCCATTGACGTCATCATTACATTTTTCTCCTGTCTTTAATTTTGTTATTCCCGCCACAAAAAACTGTTCTTCTATACATAGAATTTTATTAGAAAAGAACGAGTTGCTTAAATGTTTGACTGTAACGTACAACTGGTAAATATCACGGTTTAAAATGTCTTTTTATGTTACTACTAGTACTGGTCAGTGGTCCCTTGTAAATCTCTGAATTAATCCCTCACATGAAAATTTAAAAAAAAAAACCTAATAAGATTTTAGGGACTACATGAAATTTCAAAAACATTTAGGGACCAATTGCAAAATAAAGAGTTAAGGTACCAATATCGAAAAAAATAGAATATTGATTTGCAACTTGCAAGTAATGAATGTACTCACGTGGAAACACAAGTATTGGTAAACACAACTCATAAATGTAACTAGAAAATAAATGGGTTTTTATTAGGTTCCTTTCTCAATGTTGGAATATCATGTTTCGTTGGGCTTATCATGTAACCTGAAAAGCCCAGAAATCAAGCTTCTTCTATTCAATGTTGTGTCAGTCGGGACCACAAGGGGAACGGGAATCAGTTATGTGACGATAGGATAAAACTTTAGAGCAAATTACGGTAACATCTACCCCCTAGAAGATAGATCTATATATAATTGTCTGAATTATAAATTTCTCTATCTCAAAATATGCGATTATGATCATTTACATGTAATTTTGCAATTCGTTTTAGTTTTTAATTAGTACAAATAATAATCTTCTATAAAACAGTAAATTGGTATGATCACAAAAATAGATTCACCGCTAATGCCAATTAAAAAGATCGGAACCATTATATGATGAGCTATGACTTGTAAAAGTTATCAGAAGCACTTATACAAGTCGAGTAAAGGGGGAAATGGTGTCACTTCTTGACCTTGATGAATGCGACTTTGACATAGCACACATTCAAAACATCATAAAACCTAAATGTTAACAAGTAGATAAATATTGTTAACATATAAATATCACAAATAATGTTTTAAATGTATGCCATATCAGCTACGTATGAATGAAGATTGTGAACGAGCACACCATCTTTCATTTGCTCTTTTGAATTATCAAGTAGCCAAATAAGATAATTCTCTTACAATCTTAGAAACTTTTATTACTATAATATACTTTTTCCTTTTGAAATTTTAAATTCCACCATTGAACAAATGAAAAGCTTATTAATGTTTATTAGGACCACTAGAATCATATCACGTAATTTCCACCACGTGGTACGGATTGCCATGTAGCTAAGTGGCGAGAGGTTGAGAGAAATAGTTTTATGAAAGCTAAACGACATCTAACATTATTTTGGAATCATCTCTTACACGTCCTTACATTATTTTACGCTTAAATAAAATTTCCTATGTTGGAGTTTACCCACACATGTGGGCCCACACATACCTAATGATACCACCGTTAAAATATATGAAGCAACGTTAACACCCCGGGGAACTCAACGTTGAAATTGATTGTCCCAACCATTTCTTCTAGAATATAAAATCATGTCCTATAAGATAATAATTCGGTTTTTCTATAGAGTGCCCTTGGGCACTCTATAAGAGAGGAGAGAGATAGAGAGAAATGAATGAGGAGGGGGTCTCCTGATTTGCATTGGGATCTTCTTCTCATTCATTTCTCTCTATCTCTCTCCTCTCTTATATAATGCCCAAGGGCACTCTATAGAAAAATGAATAATAATTAATCTCTACAAGTTTACTAAATTGATGCCCATGTGTAAACGCATGTGAATACATAAATAAAAATGTAATATACATGTTGACGTGAGTTCCTAGTTAAAGAAGCTCTTGTAAATTTAAATAGAGTAAGTGCTTTCTCCATTCACCTTTTATCATTTGTTGTTTCACTTTTGAGATTCACGCTAACGTATGATAGTCTCTGTGGAAAGATAATTTTGATATGTATCATATAACGACAAGCATCTCAAAGCAAATCAAAGAAATAAAAATAAATGGTTGATTACTTGAAATTTTCTTTATTTTTATACCTATATTAAATAATATTACAATGACAATAAAACTAATAACTATGGTTGTAATTTCTTTATATATTACTTTTTTTTGCACTTGTATTATATCTGTAAATTGCGGTTGTAACCTTCCAACGCTAGAAGATAATATTGAGATTGACAACATATATAATTAACTATTTTATGATATTTCTGTGGCCAAGGCCAAACGCCTACGTCAATCGAGTGCGGCGCATAATCTGGCTCTCTCTAAGTAATATTTTGACATGTAAGAATAAAATAGACAAAATAAAATAAAGATATAAATCCAAATGTTTGACTATGTGAAGTGACATTATTGTTTTGGAATATATTTCAACATCACAACGAATAAATTTTTTTTTGAAATAAACCCAGCTACGCACATGGGCAAAACAGGGAAGGCTTTACTATTTTTACGGAGGACACCATCTCTTCAAATTCATTTGAATATCCTTTACTACTAAATTATCACTTTGAATTGATTCTTACAATTATTCGTATTGATTTCTTAAACCTCCTTCATTTTTTTTTCCATTTTTTTGTAACTTATTTTTCCTACTTAAAAACAGTAACTACTGAAAATAGCACAGCAAGGACCAACTAAATAAAACTTATGATTAACTTAAATATTCCTTGAAATTCAAAGGGGATAAAAATACTTTCTTATTGTAAAATCAATAGAGTATGTAAAATCAATTTGTTCAAAATTCAAAATTTCCATCCTTCATTAGTTAGTATTTAAAAGGGCAGGTTGCAGTTAATCCTCCTTGTCTATACTAACATATTTATCATTCTTCTACTCATTTATTAGTATTTAATTTTAGTTAATAATATTTTTAGAGTTGATATCATGAGAAGGATAAATTGTATATAATCTCTCTTTTCTCCATGAACTGAGGGATGAGAAACACTAATGTACAAGCTAACATGATAAGCGCTATTGAATATATGAATGGGCGGGGTCATCTACATAAGAAATCTATCATATCTCTACAAAAAAGTGTATAT
>BQKN01000917.1:190847-211682 GCA_022839385.1 Asparagus kiusianus | reverse complement strand
TGAACAGTAAATCAGCCCCCCAGGGGCTGACACCTCACCTGTCCCCTCAGGGGTCCCCTATTTTGGGGTCCCTGAGGAGTTTTCCTTTTTTTAATTATGGTTTTTCTCAAAATGGGATTAGGATCAAACTTATTCCCATTTTGAGAGGTTGATAAATAACCCTACCTATATCTATTAAAATCAAAATTTCAAGAGTAAGGGCTAGTTTGGTACTATTTTTTAGGGTGCTTCTACTTATTTTTAGAAGTAGCTAAAAATACTGTTTGGTGGAATATTTTTTGGCATGCTGTTATGATGTTTTCAATCGTCAAAGTACGACCCTTTGCCAGCAACGGACAAGTGCGCCCCTACATGCACCACTCAAATCAGATTGACGGTCAAGACCACAAAGAATCCCGGGTTAGCCGACTCGTCGAGTCGACATCTCCTTAGATCGACTCGAAGGGTGTTATTTGTCGGTCTTCTTGTCAGAGACTAGTCGCGACAAGCCCACTTGACCGGTTATTCGACGCCTGACGGGGTTGACTTGAAAGACGTTACTTCTCAACAAAGCCAGAGGACAACTTCAACCTCGAGGCTCCCGCACTGACAACGCATCGACATGACATTAAATACTTGGCATGCGCCATCATTCCTTTAGCCCCGATAGTCTTCATGACATATCGGACCACGTCGGCACCGTCATGCCTCAAATCACTTCGTATTAAACTAAGATAACCTCTCCTCCACTCGTCGACCGACACCTGTAAAGTAGGTGCTGACGTAGCCGCCATCCCATACTTGTTTGCCGCAATCATGTACTCGGCTGAGATTACCATTCTACCTTTTTTCCATCACTATAAATGGGGATCCTATTCCAAATACCACGGTAAGCAATCTTAAGCAACTTCTAAGCAATCTTAAGCAACTTCTAAGCAATCTCTCAAAATTCTACTGTACTTTAGAACTCACACAGTTCATCACATTTCCGCTCAAGTCCATCAACAGACTTGATCGTCGGAGGAACAATGGGGGAACTAGTCCCCATCCTCATGCGAGTCACTATTTGTGCAGGCGGAAGCTACTCAACTCAAAACTAGATATTCGGAGAAGTTAGCGGCCCCTAATCAACCTCACCCTCATTATATTATCTATTTGATTATTAACATCAACAGTTTGGTGCCCACCATGGGGTCTTCTTTCTTTTATGAGAAAGCATGTCTGGTTCTGAGTATAGGGCTGATTAATCTCACTCTGGAGAGCCGCACTAGAGCTATGTTACTCAAGCTCAGCTTGAAGAAATGGCTTAGTAGATCTCTCAATCCATCTAACAGCAACTCGCTACCTTCACTAGTGAGTTCCTCAGCCGATTTTCACAACCCCAGCAAGCTAATTCTGTTATCCCTCCGCCTTCTAAAGACCAGCGATTGGGGACTCACCCCCCTTATGGAGCACATCAAATATTCCCACCTCAGACTCTTCATACTGCTGCCAAGCAGCGGAGGGATCACGTCGAGTACACAACTCCGCTGCCACATCGGTTGACTCGCCCCGATTAGCCTCACCAACGTCTCCTCCCTGATTCTAAAGTCACCGGTGAGAGTCCCGCCCTGGTCACCTTAGGGATCATACTAGGGACGTAGTCTCTAAGACTTTCCCACACCATCGTGCCTCTCCGGCCTCCTCTATTACCGTAAGGGCCTCTAGATACGATCGGGTGTACTGACCGATCGTAGAAACCATCAGGGGGAACACCCCCCTTTCCGATGACCTCATGAACGTCCCATGTGAGAAGTTCAAGATACCTCATGTGGAGAAGTACAAGGGAGAGGGAGACCCCTTTGAGCATGTCCAGAACTATTATAATGTGATGAGCATTCTCCAAGCATCGGAAGCAGTTATTTGCCGATGCTTCCCTATCACTCTTTCAGGGAGCGCTAAGCTCTCGTAGAATGCTCTCAATAAGAAGTCTATCAGTAGCTTTCAGCAACTCAGCAGGAAATTCATCCACCACTTATTAGCTGACACCAAGCAGAAGCTGCCCCTCATGTATGAATCCAGATGAGGCAAGAGCCTGGAGAGAGCCTTCGAGCCTACTTCAAGAGGTTCCAAGTGAAGAGGCTAGAGGTTAACGACCCAGGGAGTGCGGTTGCTATGTCCGCCCTTGTGACCGGCTTGCAGAGCAATAAGTTGGCCGACTCGCTTGCCAAGAAGCTAGTCACCAATTATGAACAGCTGATGGCCAAAACTCATGGGTACATAGACATGGATGATGTCTGAGCTTATAAGGCGGCAGCAAGGGCTACAGAGACCTCCATAGCCACAACTTCAGTACCAGTAACCACACCAGCAATAGTACTAGCACCACTTGCGCCGTCGACACCTGCAGCAGTACCGGCGGTGGCGCCGACACTAGAGTCGGCTAGAGGCCCCCTGCGAGGCAGGAATGATCGAGAGACCCCTGAGGGTCGACTCCTGCTCAAATCGGTCCGATAGGAGGGGCCGACGGGGGGACCCTAAGCCGAGGACCGCTCTTACTGTCTTCAACACCTCCCTCACAGAAGTTCTCTCCATGGTCCAAAAGGAGGGGCTCCTCAAGGAGCCCGCTTTCAAGATGAGTTCGGATCCATGGAGCCGAGATACCTGACAGTATTGCCATTACCATAGAGACCACAACCACCTCACCAATGATTGTCTCATCCTAAAGAGGGACATTGAGGACCTGATCAAGAGAGGGTACTTGAAGAAGCTTTTCTCTCAAAGAGACCGAAGGGAAGCTCCCCCAGCCAAAGCAGATAGGAGATCCCGTTCGTGGTCACCTCGTCCTCGACCGCACCAGGATAGCCGAACCCTATAGCCTAGCCATAAGGGGGCCATCAACATGATTAGTGGCAGCTCCACTGCCGGAGGGTCATTCAATAATGCCCGGAAGTGGTATACTAAGAGGGTAATGCGGGTCAACCATGTTAGACCCTAGGGGGGGGGGGGGGGATTGGGGTCTTGTGCTAATCTAATCCGATTTTAAGCCAATTAAAACTAATTCAAATAAATTATTCTTACAAGATAGATATACAATATGTTATGAGCAAGAATATGCAATATGAACAAAAGGAAATATCCTAGCAAAGAGATATACTATGAGATATATACGAGGATATACAAATAACATAAGGGTAAACAATCTAAACTATATAGTAGGTAATATAAGCAACAAGCAATATACAAAGGCGATATAAGATATGAACATAAAAATAAGTGCGCCAATGCAATCATAAAAAAATGATATGTTCACGGAGTTCGGTCCCCACGACCTACGTCTCCGCTCCTCACCTCGAGGAGATTTTCACTATCACAACCGAGTTTTCTACGCTCACCCGAATAACATTTACACCTAATAATATAGTTTTTTAGTTCACCGAAAACTTTACAACATACACACTTGTAAATACACTTCACACCTTCTAAGTGTTGGCCTAGCCCGTGTCACCTTTCTCAAGTGTTTGGAATTACCACTTCTCACTAGGCTTTACTACCAACCCCACTCCTCTTGGAACAACCCCGTCTCTCACCAATCACTTCTCTCGGTGTCCAAGTGTAATATAACGTGCAACTCACAGTGAAGCTCACAAATACAAATTTTTTCTCTACAATAGATGAGAACACAAATAAGCTCATTCTCAATGTCACACAAACCCCATAACCCGAATTATACAATGTATAGAAATACAATAAGCTCAATGGTTGTGTGTATAAATAATGAGAAATAAAATCAAACTCAATTAAGGTTTAGCAAATATAAATATGATAATGTAAATGTAAACAAGCTAGATAATTGAGTTAAGAAAACTTCTCTAGAACAAGGGAGATGGAGATGTGAGGTGGAAAGCTCAAACCAAAGATGATCTCCTCTTCTTGTGAAATAATCTTCACAAACCAAACTTGAAACAAAACTAAACGAAACTTAAACCCTTGTTAACCTCAGCCAAAAACCCTAAATAAAAGACCAAAAGCCCACAGAATTAGAAATCTGATTCTGTATAAAATATAACCATTGGTCGATCAGCGGTCGACTGTGGGAATTTCGCGGTCGACCGCAAGCAACTCTAGAAACTATTTTGGGCTCTGGACATTGTATGTAGGAAAATTTGTAATAAAGAGAATGAAAGAAAATAGACTTGTATTCCTTCGATCTCGATTACAATTTGATTATAAAAGAGAGGAGAATGAATTTGATTCTCCCCTTGTTTAAAACTAGGTTCTTCTTGGTAGCGATGGAATGCCTCATTCGAATGCTCGCGTCGAATTCACTCCCCGTTAACGATCCGACCGTCCTATCTCACGAGAATAATTAACTTATGTGACAAGTTTGATTTAGAACTCTTACCGAGTTTAAGAAACTCAAAACGAGTTGAGAACTTTGAAAAGAGTTGTTGAAACCGAATAATCGGTTAGGAAGCCAAATGGATTCGCTTGTTGATGAAGTTGAAACAACAAATCCTTCTCCAAGATCTTTCCCTAACTGCTGAAGAACGACCAATAGAAACTGATCTTGATCCGATCCCCTCTCAGTGATAACAATCTGATCGTTAATGCTAAAAATCCAACCCCTTCATTTGGTTGAGTAAGGTGGTTATTTATAGGAGGATAAGGGGTGTAACCAACCCCTAAATCCGCTCCTAAGTGGGCGAAAATCCCTCAAAACGTGGGGTAAATGGTTTTGAGGCCGTTCGACTTGTGTTTGAACAAGTCAAACGCCTAAATTAGCGTTCTGTACCTTAACTCTGCGCCTTAGACTTTGAGACGTAGAGTTAAATATCTACAAGAGATTGGAAACGCACAAGCCGCTCGCGTTCTGGAAATTAGAGATGCACGGGTCGTTTGCACGCTGAGTCTTAACTCTGCGTCTTTGATTTGAGACGCAGAGTTGGATTTCTGCTGAAGAACGCACAGGTCGCATGCGTTTTGAGTTTGAGAAGCGTAGAAGTGGACTCTGTGTTTTTGGAAGAGGTTGTTGACTTGTAACCTCTTCTGTTACAGCATTACGAAGACTGTTATTCGTTGATCTTTGCTTTGGCTGTTATGGGGGTGTGAAAGTCGTCAGATTGTAACTCTCACAGTTAATTACGGAGGCTACTGAATAGAGTTTTTATCAGTCATCAGAAGTGTCGTCGAATTGTAACTCTTTTCGATTTGTGTGAAAAGTCCTCCATTAGCAGCTTTCATTTGTTGGCATAAAAGTTATCTGCCCTGTTGAAGCTTAATGGAGATCAGCTATCTATGGTGATTTTTAGACAGCCTACAGAATCCCCTCCAAAGTTTTCAAAAGTTCGCGGTTGACTGGGACGAATTTTTAGAATACTTTGGATCCTAAAATTTAGTTGATTGGTTGTTCAATCCATCTGATTTGAGGACATCGCGAACCTGGTTGTTAGAATGTTGAAATTCTATTTCCTTGAATCGAACAAGGTAGCTTTTGAGTCTTGATGGCAATGAACTTAATCAAACAAGCTAAAGCCCAAGTCATTGCTGATAACCTAAACAAGAGCGATGATGATGACGATCTTATCTGGGTCTTTGAGATACTCCACTTGGTCTGCGATGAGGTGTATTCATCAGATTTTGTTTGGATCCTTTAGATACTCCACTCAATCTACGATGGAGATGTATTCTTTTCTCTAGAAAATTCTTGTAGGCATTGACGAACACTCAAAATACAGTTTTCAGCTTCATTGATCTTGGTGGTAATGTTAAGCCATTTAGGAGAATGAGGTGTGCACCGAATCATGTCTTCATTAATCTTTGTGGGAATATTAAGTCACTTAGAAGAATGAGTCGCGCGCAGCTCCTGGCTTCATTAATCTTTGTTGGGATGTTAAGTCATTTAGGACAATGAGGTGTGCACAATTCCTATTTTCATTAATCTTAGTGGGAATATTTAGCCACTTAGAAGAATGAGTTGTGCGCCGGGTCGAGTCGGTTTTAGCGTTGCTGATTGTAATTTGTCAGTACTCATCCAATAGACTCCCCAACAGAATCGTTAATTTCTTCTCGACTTTGGTCACCTTGATAGCTAAGACCAGATTTCCTCCTTCTATTTAAAGCTGGTTCTTGGTTTTAATCATCAAGAAATTCATTTGGTAGCGTCAAAACGCACAGGTGAATTTTTGTGTCTAATAACTAAAACGCAGAGGTGAACTTTGCGTTAAGAAATTCAACCAGCGTGAGCGTATAGGTGAATTTCTGCGTCTGAAACGCATAGGTGAACTCTGCATTGAGAAGTTCAACCAGCATGAACGCACGGGTCGCGTTTGGCGGGATTTTGGGCCTAGAATCTCTCTTTGATTCGACAACCCACAACTGTCTATAAATAGATCGCTGGGGGTCAAATCAAAAGTCATTCGACTTTTCATCTGTATCGTTTTGAAAAAATTTTAACGAAGATTCTTCGTTTTGAATTCCGGTGAACCCTGTTCATTTTCTCCAACTATCATCCTCAATGGGTCCTAGGAAGAAGACTGTCTCCCATTCCAAGTCCACCTCCGCCGCTGCTTAGAGCTCTCGGCCAACCTCGACCATCGGCGGTGATGCAACCCAGGCCGATGCGCCACCGGTGCAGGCTCCTCTCGTCGGTGGTAAGCATCGACATCTATGGCCATAAAACTTGCTTTAGCAAGATCTGAGCAATGAGGAAACTCGTTCTGATGTTATAATGTAGAGTTAGGACTCTTCGTTTTGAATTCGAAACGTTGGGGTCCGACTTCTGCGTTTGAATTTCGTAATGCAGAATTTAGACTCTGCGTTTGAGAGGCTAACGCGGAGTCTGACCTCTATGCTAATAAGATTTAACGCATGGTCTGGACTGTGCGTTTAAATGCTTAATGCGAGGTCCGACCTCTGTGTTGGTCAGACTTAACGCAGGATCTGAACTACGTGCTTGAACACTTTAACGCAAGGATTGACCTCTACGTTGATAAGATTTAACGTAGGGTCTGAACCGTGCGTTTGAATGTTTTAACACAAGGTTTGACCTGTGCATTGATAAGATTTAACGCAGGGCCTGAACCGTGCTTTTGAATACTTTAACGCAAGGATTGACCTCTGCGTTGATAAGATTTAACGCAGGGTCTGAACCGTGCGTTTGAATGTTTTAACGCAAGGTTTGATCTGTGACTTTATAAGATTTAACACAGGGTCTGAACCGTGCGTTTGAATGTTTTAACGCAAGGTTTGACCTGTGCGTTTAAACGACCTTATTCCTTCAGGGATTTGACTAAGGTTGCCTTCGTTTTATTTTTATATTGACTGACTGAGTGTTTTTCTCTTTTGCAGTGCCTTACGCCCGTGAACCTCTCACACTTCGTTATCACTTTGGGCGTGAGGGTGGCGTGGATTTGAATATGCAGTTCAATCTGCGTTAGGAACTCCCGATTTTTCAGGATACCGACAAGGATCGTGTTACCCTGATTTCTCATCTAAGCCCGGCTGTACTTAGGATTCTGGTGACAGATGCTAAATTTGAAACCGACTCCCGTAAGAAGCTCCTCAAGCCGATATTTCTGTTTGGGGATCACGTCACCATCAAAAAAGAGGGTGTAGATGGTGGCCATTATAAATGGTTAAGGCAAATCAGAGATCGCCACTTCTTCCTCCTTGACATGCATAGGATGTTTCCCATCTCTTACTACCAGTGTGCCTCGGTCCCTCGACATATGAATTGGGACCTTGTCAGGGAGCAGGATGGGGTAGCTGTTGGGGCTTTGACTTATACTGGCGTACGCACCGTTAGTTATAATCGACAGGTGTCAGCTTTGGAACCCTGCCTATTCTCAAGGGGATATCCCGTCGGAGAAACGGCTAGTATAGCTAACACTTTCATATGAAGATTTTTGGCTGTACAAGGGGAGTTCCCTTCTTCAGTATTCAGAACCCCTGGGTGGGTATATTCTGCCAGAACAGGGTGGTAGGCAAGAATGACAGAGTTCGTGTTGATAGAGCTAGAAGGACCGTTGGCTCGATCTGGGCTCAATTGCCCAATAATGGCTACCAGATGTGGCATTGACTACAACCATTATAATTTTTTTTTACTATTCTGGAGAGATACAACCCGGAGATGTGCACATTCTTCACAGCTGTAGGGGATTTAGGGTTTGCCCTCCATGAAATGTATGACGTTTCGGGTCTTCCTTTTGGAGACTTGCCCTACGAATAGTTCGTCCCAGGATCAAGAGAGCTTAGGATTTTGAAGGAGATGAACCCCGTTGTCTATGTCACTCTGTGGAAAGTAATGTGTTATTTTCAAATCTGCACCCAACTCACGGGGACACGGGGACATGGTATAAAGCAGCTATCCTGGGCTGAGTATCTATTCCAGAATTTGTCTCACAAGACCGCCACTGTGTCTCGTTGGAGTGTGAGCACTCCTGAGGCGATCCAAGCTTTAATCAACGATGCTACAGCCCATTATATCAACGAGGGATTAGAAGATGATTTCCCTGTGCAGACTGAATTTGAAAGCTTTCACCATCAGGCTGCTATACGTATTTCAGATATGGCCTTGCTAGTGGGCTTTCTCATGCTATGGTTGAAACGATGTGTCGTGCCGACCAGGCCCATAGATGCTGTAGTAATAGAAGTGGTCTACCCAGCTCTTCTCTTGGCTCATGGGAGGCCTGTGAATCTGCTCTCAGCTATGACATGCTGCCTGCAGCACGGTTTGAGGGAGCTATGTCTTGAATTCATTCAGGCGAAGGAGACAGGCTCTGGAGAAAAGAAGAGTTTGGTGACTCCAAACTCTCGAGTACCCTTGCCGTATACCTATTTGATGGCATGGTATGTATCCCACTGTCCTCATTTGATGAGTGCCCCATCTCCCTCGGACGAAGGGTTTGTCCCTTTTGTACAGAGACTGGAAGGAACTACTTGGGAAGGCACGTATGTAGTGAGGGTTCGTCAAATTTTATCAAGAGACCTCAATTATCACATATTCCGTTGCTTCCCAGACTTTGAAGGTGGTGGCTATAAGCAAGTGTTCCAGGATACAGCTGGCCCGGATGGTTTTACCCGTTTAGATAGGGGTGTTTTTCACTGGCTGCTGAATATTAGGCCAGGTTATCTTCTCCTTAGGAAAGGTGACAAATGTGTAATTGAGCCGTACCAACCGTACCGATTTGCTCGATAATTTGGGTACGATCAATTATACATTGGAAACCCATGAGGCCAGCTTGCAATTATTGGTAATATATACGAAGGGGCTCGGGCCTGGTACTACTCCACAGCAGGCTGCACTGGAGCTACTTTTAGGTTGCCTCACAAGACGCCCAATTTACTTCTTTCCATGGCTTTCTGCAACTGGTATCATACGGCTTCTAAGATACCTAATTACAGGTTGAATTTGTCAGGCTTACGGGAAATTAGAAGGATGTATTCATCCAGAAGAGGATCCCGTGTATCTCGTCTGAAGGGAATTAATGAATTCCTATCTTATGAGGATGAGACTGAAGAAGGAGAAGGAGATTTGGGACAAGAAAACATTCCCGTAGTGAGTCCTAAGGCTGCTGAAACTCTAAAAACCAAAGCAGCTAGAAAGAGGGCTCTTACTAAAGAAGAAGTAGTTCAGTATGAGAAGCGTACTCACAGGAAATTATTAGTAGACCCTCCTTCTCAGAAACTAATGGCGGATACTTTTAAGTCCCCTGAGGGAGGTGAAAGACAAGAATCTGTCTTCACACTGGACTTCGCTTCGGAGGTCCCGCATTTCCTAGTGAATTTTCTTCTTATCATCCTGAGGACCAGGAAGAGGGTATAGATGAGTCATTATTTGGGGATGCAGAATCTTCCCCCACAATAGATCCTGATATTTCACCATTTTCAGATCAAGCCCCAGATGTTGTTCCTCCAACTGAAAAGATGTTGCCTACAGCGTCTAGATCTGAAGAGGTTAGGCCCCCTACAGACGAACCTGTGGCGGATGAGTTAGAGAAATTTAACGAGAGTCAGTCTCCTGCTGCTTTCGTGTTGCTTCCGCATACGGGGGCCGCTATCCCTAGCCCAACGACTGGCATTATGACTAAAGCGGATGCGCCTGTAGGTTCTCCCAAAATCTCGGCTGCAGATGATGAGGAACCGTTAGATTATGGGACCTCTTCTCGTAGCGACAACACTGATAGGGAAGGAAGTGACGGTAGTGATGATCTCGTTGATTGGACCACTCCACCACCGATCTCTTCTGACAAGGCGTCGGCATATATTCCCTCTTCCCCTATTGGTAAAGATCACCCACTTTGGTTTTGCTAGAATTTTCTTTCTTTTATTCTAATTGCTCTTGTGTGCAGGTTCTCCAACTCATGAGGCTGCCGATACATCATCGCCTCCCAACCAGCAAGCGACAACTGCCTCTCTTCCTAAGCCAACACCAGTAACGACCACTTCTTTACAAGAAGAGTCCCTTCCACTAACAATTCCTCTCAAATCTGCGGGACCGGAGAATGCTCTGAATTCGACCCAGGCAGGGGCACTCATGATCCTTCCTTCGAGTCCTTCGCAATTGGATATTTCTATTGCTTCTCCGGCTTCTTCACGATCATCACCGACAGTTCTTGCACCAGGGTCTACTATTATAAGTTCCCCGATTACATCTCCCGTGTCATCTCTAAGTCCATTCGTCATTCCTTCCATGCTTAGAATTCTTATACGGCCTTTAGAGGATACGGTGAAGATGGCGATTGAGGAGGTCGGTGCCGGACGAGCTTCATTTGATTCTTTTAAGCCAATACTCATGCACTTTTTGAATGGCATTCGATATGTGGATGACGTTCGCTGGTTTCAGCATTATTCAGAAAATGCCTCTCGATTGGAAAAGGATCTGAGGGCTTTGGAGGAGTTGCGCAATGCTGATCTTGCCGCCCAAATCACATTGACCTTTGATGATCTCAGGGCTGAAGCGATTCGTCAATATGAATCTCTTCAAGAAAATATCACTGAAAGGGAGCTTGATATTGCGTCCTTACAGGGGCAATGTATTCAAAAGCAACAGGCTATAGTTGCTTCTAATACTACCATACAAGCGTCTCGCGTAGAAATCGATCGCCTCGAGGTGGAGTTGGCTCGACACAAGGCTGAGCTTGCACGAGAAGAAGAGATCTTAAAAAGGCTCACCCCAGAAAGTGTGAAGACCTACGCCAGCTATCGTTCATCGATCCAGGATCCGGAACTTCTCCAAAAGGAAGCTATTGCGACGGCACCAGATGAGAATGATCTTAAGAAGAGGGCTGAGGTAATGGTACAAGCCATTCATGAAGAAAAACTATCTATTGTTAAGTCCCGGCTCGCGTCATTCAATTTCACTGGCCCGGAGGCTTAATGATGTCTTGTCCTTTTTGTTCGATAAGAACAATATTTTATTTGTATCACTTTTTAATATTTCTGAATAAAATAAGAAAAGAGTGATTTTGGCTTTTCTCCATTTATTGCATGTGTTGTGTTATGACCTACAACCACGAAATTATATGAAAAGTGCCACTTTTAGAAAAATTTTCTTTTATTATCATTTAGAATAATTTCAGAAAATTTTGGTTTGTTGGGGGTATCATGGGAACTCTTATTATTCCTATGCGGAGAATTAAAGATGTTCCCATGGGGATTTACATTGTTAGGGGCATAATATTAACGTAACAAGGAAGATATTGCGATCGGGGGAATTTTGAGGACTTATCGCTCTATTGAGGAGAGTCGATAAGTGGCTTTTGTCAGAGGTGTGATATTAACGTGACAGGGAAGATATTGCGATCGGGGCAATTTTGAGGACTTATCACTCTATTGAGGAGAGTCAATAAGTGGATTTTGTCAGAGGTGTGATATTAACGTGACAGGGATGATATCACGATCGGGGCAATTTTGAGGACTTATCGCTCTATTGAGGAGAGTCGATAAGTGGATTTTGTCAGAGGTGTGATATTAACGTGACAGGGATGATATCACGATCGGGGCAATTTTGAGGACTTATCGCTCTATTGAGGAGAGTCGATAAGTAAATTTTTGTCAGATGTGTGATTTTAACGTGACAGGAAAACTATTTTGAATAAGATCTCGGGGGATTTAGCATCTCGTTGGGGAGAACTGCCAAGTGGTTTATCATCAGAGCGATGACTTGTGATACTTGTGATTTGAACAAGATTTTGAGAATTAGCGTCTCGCTGTGGAGAATTGTTAAGTGTGTTTAACACCAAAGGCGAGAAATTTTGGTATTCGTGATTAAAGTAAGGTTTGAAAATGTTATCGTTCTGTTGAAGAGAGCTGACAAATTGGTTATTTACTACTCTGTTGGGGAGAGTTAGTAAATTGATCACGATTTGAGTGATTTTGGGAGACTTATCGATACATTGATGAGAATTGATAAGTGGATTCTGACAGAGGAATTATAGCCATATTGGTATTGATGCCAGCTAAATTCCAATTCTGTGGGGATGATAATCGTCTGGGGTGTAATATTAACCTGACGAGGATTTAGGTTCTGCTGCTATATTGAAAGAATTCATGAACTTAGAGAATAAGTATCATGTTTTAAAATACAAAGGTGAGTCCTTTGTTTGGATAATCCCCGATGTAAAAGTGACCTTTGCGTTTGAGGTTAGAAATGCAGAGTTAAGAACTCTCATAACGCAGGTCTGGGCCTAGTGTTTAAGGAATTTAAACGCAGAAATGAGTTTTGCGTTAAAGCCCAACCGACTTTATCTACTAACACAGAAGATCGTGTTTCAGAGATGGTTGGGATTCTCTCCTAGAATCCCACACCTGATTTAACAGCTTGGCGGCTTTTATAAATAGACCTGTGTGGTCACATCAAGAGTCATTTGACTCTTTTTACTTTTAGCTTGATTCCAAGAACGAGAACTCTCGTTTGAATTTCAACCGATTTTTCGGCGAACTCCTTCTTCTCCGATCAACTGCACCCATGGCGCCTAGGAGGATGAGCTCGGGTTCTAAGAAGGTCATCAAGGTGGCTCCAGAAACATCACCGACTGAGAACGCCGGTGATGTTGCTGCTCTCACGAGTGCCTCGACATTGCCGCCGCTGTCGTATGGGCCTCGTTGCTGTGGTAAGTGGTGGCTGTAGTAACTTGTTTCGACAAGTTTTTTGAAAACCCTAGATGGGTTCTTGTCAACAAGGAAGATGACTCGTTTCGTGGGTTTTGGATTCTGCGTTTAAAACATAGATCTTGACATCTGCATTCAAGATTAGAAACGCAAAAGTCTGCGTTCAAGATTAGAAACGCAGCTTTTGAAGTCTGCGTTCAAGATTAGAAATGCAGCTTTTGAAGTCTGCGTTCAAGATTAGAAACGTAAATTTTGAAGTCTGCGTTCAGTCTAGTTCCTTTCATTGGCAACTCCCTTTAGTTACTAACTTCTGTTTCTTGTTTCGAAGTGTTTTTTCCCAATGTGCCACTTCTGCCGGAGCAGCATTTCAGCTACACTGACGATCTAGAAGCGGGGAGAACTTTTGGTCTTCGTAGAGAGATTCCTTTATACACTTTCCCTGGCTTGGAGCACGCATATTTAATTAGGTTTGCCGGGTGTTCGACTCTCAGGGCTCTGATCACTGATCTGGATCTAGAAACCTCTGCGGGTCAAGATCAATTTGTCAAACCGGCGTTTCTGTTCGAAGATCGTATATCGGCTGATGATCAAGTTGGGTATGTAGAAGATTCCTGGATGTTGCGACAAGTTGATGATCGTTTCTTCTTTCTCCTAAGCATGAAGAGAATGTATCCGCTTTCATACTTTCTGAGCGTCGGTGGTCGTAGAGGTTTGGCCTTCAATCTTGTCATGGAGAAGGAGAATATATTATTTGGATCCGGTCGATCATCTCGTGTACAAATTGGCGGGCAACTCAAAGGTCTGAGACCTGGCAGATTTGAGAAGAAGGAGCTTACTCAGGAAGCGCCTCTTCCAGCGAACATCTTCATGCGCCAGTTTATTACTGCTCGAGGCGAATTTCCTACGCAAGTCTTTCGTTCTCCTGGCTAGTTGTTCTCTGGAGAAGATGGTTGGTGGACACGTATGGTGGATTTCGTTCTTGAGGAACTTGAGGAGCCTCTTGCTCAGTCCAGTCTTACAATACCGGTACAGGCTACAAGGCGTGGGATCACCCAGAACTATCCCTTTTTCTTTGCTATGCTAGAATGGTACAATCCAGACAGTTCCACCTTTTTCACACCAGTCGGGGAGTTGGGATTTACCCTTTATGAGATGCATGCAGTATTAGGGCTATCCTTTGGGTAATTATCCTATAAAGAATTTGTTCCAACAACTGAGGAACTTTCTATTTTAAAGACTGCCCATCCAGAGATATACGTCACTTTCTGGAAGTTGATGTGTTATTTTCACATATGTACTTAGGTCGCTGGGACGCGTGGAGGTGGTCTCATGCATACTGCCTGCGTAGATAATCTATTTCAAAATTTGGGTCAGAAAGATTTGATGGTGACCCGTCTTGCTGTAAGCTCCTCTAAGAGCATTAAAGCCCGCATCAAGACTCCTAATGCTATTTATAAGAACAAGTGTTTAGAAGACGGATTTAAAGCTGACAACGAATTTGAAAGCTTTCATCATCAAGCTGCAATTCCCATCTCTGACACGGCCCTCCTTGCTGGCTTCTTGATGCTATGGTTGAAGCGGTGCGTCGTGCCGTCGAAACCGACTGAATCGATCTTGGTTAAGGTAGTCTACCCAGCCGTTCTCCTGGCTCATGGAAGACCTCTAAGCCTTCTCTCTGCAATGACAGGTTGTCTTCAGAGAGGCTTGCGGGAGCTGATTTCTAAATTCCTCGATATTAAGGAGATCAACGTAGCTGGGAGGAAGGTTTGGAAGACTCCTCAGCCCCGCGCACCAATGCCCTATACTTATTTAATGGCTTGGTTTGTGCTGCATTGTCCTTCTTCAATGACAAGGATTATGCACGACAACGACACTTCTATGCTTTTTGTGCAGAGGCTTGAGTCAGCCACATAGACGATTGCATACATAGTCCAGGCTAGATAATTCCTGTCACTCGGGAGCAATTATGATCTCTTTTGTTGCTGCCCTTATTTTAATGGGGCTGAAGAAGAAGGCCCGAAGTTTGGTGACGTAGTCTTCGAAGGGTCCTCACTTTTAAATACGGGGACTTTCCAATAGCTTCTCGCTATCAGAGTGGGCTATCTGGTTTTTTGACTGGGTGAGAGATGCATAATTGAGCCATACGTTCCTTCGTATTTTGCTCGACAATTTGGGTACGACCAGCTTTATGACGGTAACCCTAATCCGGGATTAGCTCACATCGGGAATCTATACAAAGGTGCTTGTGCTTGGTTTTTCTTTTCTGCCAGAGGGACTCATGCGCAGTTCACTCTGCCCAATTCGCCGCCTAGCTGCTCAATCGTAACGGATTTCCGTGATTGGTTTGATAAGGCTTCTCAAGTCCCCGAATATGATGTATATACATCATGTATAAACGAGATCCGGGAACTCTATAAATCGAGAAGTGGTTCTACCAGGACTCGATTACCAGGGATAGAGGATTATCTGTCCTGCGAACGAGAAGCTGTCAGAATCGAAGAGATTCCAAAGGAGTTACCCACTACTAAGCCTTCCAAAGAGGAAGCTGATAAAGAAGTCCTTGAGGGAGCACCTCTTCCTGAGCCTCGCTCTTTAAGATCATCTGGGAAGAGAGCCCTTACTGCTGAGGAGGAAGGCGAATATGATAGGAGAATTCGGAAACGGAAACCTGTTCTAGCTAAGAACTCCCAGAGGGCTAAGTTGATGGGAGATGCTATGAAGTCTGGGCCTGTTGCACCTCCTAAGAACAAAGAAGATGCTGCGTTTCAAGCTGTTTCTTCCAGTCCCGAGATGACTAAGGCTGAACAGGGGTCGACCATCGGAGGTTTGGCGTCAAATGCGCCTGCCAAATTACCATCTAAGGCGGTCCATCGTTCTATTTGTACTGATTATGCGAATTGCTTCATCTATCTGACTGCTCCACCTCCAAGCTCAAAAACTTTGAGGAAACTCATCGAGCAATTAGAATATTGGATGCAAATGACCATAGATGTAATTAGTCTTAGGTAAGTAAGCTACAAAGTTTTTGAACCTCATCTGCTAGAATGCCTAACTAGGATTAGGCATCAAGGTGATAAAATATGGACCGAGAAACCTGTTGTGAAAGCATCATTATCTTGGAATATGAGTTGGAGTTCCTTTCCATGCTGCAACGTGACGATATAGGACCAGAAGTGGATCAGGCTCTTTCTCAGGCTAAAGCATTGAGAGCACAACAGCAAGAGGCTCTTCAGAAGAGTCTGTCTGAGAAAGAGTCTCGTATTTCCAGTCTGCGTGCAGAGCATCTTCAAATACAAATAGACATGGGCAGCCTTGCTATGGGTATTCAGGATACTATAGCAGAGCTTACTCGCATGGGCGTGGATCTACCTCAGATGAATGCCCAACTGGCTGACGATATGGAAGTCATAAAAGGGTTAGCTACTCACTGTGATGGGCTTCTCAAAGATTACTACGATGAGATCATTGCTGCCGACAACATTCGACGAGAGATTACAGAAGCATCACCTAATGAGGAGGAGCTCAGAAGAAAGATAACAGATGAAGTCAAAAAGGCTCGTGAGGAGAACATATCGGCTCTAAAATCTAAGCTCAAGTCCTTTAGGTTGATGGGTCCCGACGCTTAGGATTTGAATTGCTTTTTTGCTAAGAGATAATTCTGTATCGTTTTCATTTTGATTGTTTTCACTTTTGTCTTCAAATCAACAATATTGAATGAAAATGATATCATTTTGCTTTTTATTATCTCTTTTGTTGAATTTTAATTCAAGACAATGAAAAGTAACGCGAATGCTGTAAGTGTAGTGTTAACTTAGCATGAAATTGAAATTCTCTTTATTACCACTTAGAATAATTCCAGAAAACTCCAATCGTCAGAGGTGTAATATTAACATGAAGACATACAAGATAGAAAAATTAAACATTTATTCCTGAAATACACTCTGAATTGGCAACCCCCAGCCTGACTTGGCTGGGGTTTAGGGGGCTGCATGATTTATGAAAAATATCTTTTAAGGAATTTCCCGTTAATTGGTATCATGAGCCTGACTTCTTTTTGATCGATAAGACGATAAGCTCCATTCGAATACACTAATTCTATTACGAAGGGCCCTTCCCATTTAGGATTGAACTTCTCTTTGGTTTTGTGTGTCATTACCATAGGTCGTCTGTTGGCCAAAACTAAATCGCCTTTCTTGAAAATCCGTTCCTTAACCTTTTTGTTGTAGGCTTTGGAAATCCGGGCTTGATACAACTCGATCTGTTGCTAAGCTTGAAGTCGTTTGTCGTCTAAGGCTTCAAGTTCTTGCAGACGTCATTGATGTTTCTCTTCTTCAATCAGTCAGGTTGTAATAGCGACTCTCAGAGAAGGGATTTGAATTTCTAATGGTAGTACAGCTTTGCAACTGTATACAAAAGAGAATGACGTATCTCTTGTAGGGGTTCTTACCGTTGTGCGGTAGACCCACAGACATTCGCCGAGTCTTTCGTTCCAATCACGTCGGCTTTTAGAAACGAACTTTTTGAGAAGTTTCATGATGGTCTTATTAAAAGCTTCTGCGTGGCCATTTTCCGGCAGATAGTATGCCGTAGAGGCAACGTTTTGGATCCTGAATTTATCACAAAACCTCTAAAACCCGAGGCTGACGAATTGTGTCCCGTTGTCGTGGACTATCCATCTTGGGACTCTAAACCGATAGATGACGTAATGTTTAATGAACTTAATTACATTCGAAGTCTTGACTTCTTTCAGCAAGATTGCCTCCGCCCATTTGGAAAAATAATCAGTTACGGCTAGAATGAACCGGTGCCCTTTAGAAGTCGGAGGCGAGATTGGTCCTATGACATCCATGCCCCACATCTCGAATGGCCAAGATGCGGATGTGGGATGTAATTCACCTGGCGCTTGGTGGATGAAGTCCCCGTGAATCTGACATGCGTGATAACGTTTAGCATAATCAGCTACGTCTGAGAACATTTTTGGCCAATAATACCCAATTCGTCGGAGGCGATCTCCTAACTTAGCCCCAAGCTGATGAGCTCCACACATTCCGTCGTGAGCTTCCTTGAGGGCCTCTTTTGCTTCCTTCCGAGAAAGGCATCGAAGCAAAACTCCATCATGTGATTTACGATACAGTATTTGAGAAGCTACATCGTAGTACAATCGGAGTGATTTCCATTTGATAGCGGCCACTTCCTTAGGATTGTCGGGTAAAATTCCGTACAGGATATAGTCGATGTATAGGAATCACAAATCTCTAGATTCAAGCTCCATGGAGGTTGTACAGACTTCTCCTACTATTGTCTTGTCTGAACTTTCCTCTATAGGAATCTTGGAGTAGTATAGCTCACGTCCCATGACTGGAATCATCGTTTAGGCACCTGGTGGTAATGCTAGTGAAGTTGCCAATGAGGCTAAAGCGTCTGCGTAAGCATTCTAAGCTCGTGGGATGTATTCAATAAAGAATCCTTCGAACTTCTTAGCTTGCTTTAGCACTACGAAGTAGTACGGGATTAGATCCTCATGACGTACTTCATATTCCCCTCGGACTTAATTTACGATAAGCTGAGAGTCGCCGTATGCCTCTGTAGGCATCGAAAATTGCCGATAGGTCCCCGAACATAGCTCGGTGTCAACGAGCGGCAATCGAACGTCACTACCCGGTTCACAAGAGCTCAAATGACGCCGGTGAGCGACTGAAGCAAACCGACGGATTACGTGAGCCGACAGAATGTCTGAATCGCAAGGATACGGGTTGACCGAAAACCCCGCTATCACTGCAATCGGACCAACGCCCGCTGCGCCTCGATCACCCCACAGATAATCCAACCATCGGGGCCTACAGAGCTCGCCGTCACGATTCCAACGCATCCGAAATCACCCAAATCCGAGTTCGGACGAAAAGTCAACGGCGAGTCAACAGCGGGACAACGGCACAGCCCCGGGCTGAACCGGGGACACACGAAGCTGTCTCGGCTGGCTCGAGACACCCCCAAGGGGTTGTCTCGGCCAATGGCCGAGACACCCCATGGGGGGTGTCCCGGCTTGGCCAAGACACCCCTAGGGGGGTGTCTCTCCTCTTAGGGGTGTCCATATCAGCCCCCCCCTCTCCTTTTGGCTATAAATAGCCCCCTAGGCCTCCTTTGTGAGGGGCTCTTGATTTTGGCGCTGATTTAGCTCTTGGAGAAGAATTTCCGGTCTTGGGATTATCCTCGAGATCTGAAATTCTAGAGTCTGAAGCGGCGAAGCCCTGCTGGAGTGAGGAGTCAGAGTTTCTTCATCAAGGTTCATTCACCCCCCCTCTCTGATCCTTAGTGTTGCTCCTTTGCGGTGACACTAAGAAGAGCTATTATCTCGTTTTAGCCGAGATATACGCTTATAACCTCTAGATCTTGCGCGGATCGACGAGGTTCTGTTTCTATATCCTACGCGGATAGACGAAACTCTGCCGGATTTTATCGGCAAGGATCTTGAAGAGTCGGCGGTCCACGGACATCGACGTCCCCGTCACAGGCCAACAACCCACGCAAGCGAGACCGTACCAAACCGGGCTCTCGTGTTTATTTTCGTTTAAGTTGTAACCCTTTTGTTTTCATTTTATACTGTTGTAACGCTTGAAGTTGTAACAGATCTCAAAAAAAGAGAACATCAATGAAAACAGCAACTTTTACCGGAAACAGCCTCGAGATGCCGAATATTTAGTTCTTCAGCAAATTGCATTCCTAATAGCAGAGCATTATACTCGGCTACATTATTGGTGTAGGGCTCGATCAAAGAAAATCCCCTTGGAATCACGTGCCCGTTTGGAGAAATGAATACTACTCCTACTCCTACTGTAATTGCTCCATGAGGATTTGCTCTGGATGCACCGTCAAAGAATAATCTCCACACTTGCGCAGATTCTCGAGTGACACAAGCTTCAGCGACTTCGTCGGGTAATTCTTCATACAACTTAGAAGTCCCTGGCACCGGGTGATCGGCTAAGAAGTTTGCCAATGCTTGACCATTGATCGCTTTTTGGGGCATAAATTGCATGTCATATTGCGACAAGAGGATGGCCCATTTTGCAAGCCGGCAATTTAGAGACGATTGTTTCGTCATTAGAACTCTTAAGGGATTTACTTTAGAAATGACATGAATTGTTTGCTCAACTAGGTAATGTCGCATCTTTTGAACTGCGAATACCAAAGCGAGATATTCTTTTTTGACAGGATTATACCGATGCTCGGCTCCCATCATAGTCCTACTTAAGTAGTAGATGGCCTGCTCTTGCCTTTGATCGTCATTCTGGGCCAATAAAGCTCCTAGAGAATGATCCATAGCTCTTACATATAACAGGAATAGTTTTCCTGATATAGGGGCCACAAGTACTGGTGGTTGGGTGAGATATCTCTTAATCTCTTCGAATGCTTTTTAGCATTCTTCATCCCAAACAAAGGACACACCTTTCTTCATGAGCTTAGAGAAAGGTTGACAACGTCCCGAAAGATTAGATATGAATCTTCGAATGTAAGCTAGTCTGCCTTGCAAACCTCTGAGTTCTTTGAGATTCTTCAGCGGTGGCATGTCTTGGATAGCACGCACTTTCTCTGGGTCAAGAGAAATTCACTTGGATGTGACGATAAATCCTAGGAATTTTCCACTTGACACTCCAAGGAACGATTTTGTTGGGTTCACCTTCAGTTGATGTGCTCGCATGATGTCGAACATTATTCTCAGGTCTGTAAGATGATCGCCTTTGTGTTGGCTTTTTAACGCTATGTCGT
>BQKN01000917.1:154354-185847 GCA_022839385.1 Asparagus kiusianus | reverse complement strand
GTCGCCCGATGGTCGATTTGGTCGAATTAGCGTCGTCGAGCTGTATTGTGGGACCTATAGGCAATTTTATACGCCTACAGATACCCCCTCCAAAGTATTTCAGCCTCGTTCTTTTATAGAAGAGTCTGGAATACTTTGGATGTGATTGTCCCAACCTTCAGTCGGTGTAGCGGGACTTTGGAATGGCTTCTGTTCTGGATTCCTTCAATTCCTTCAGGCCATTCAGTGCTTTGTAGAATGCCTGTAGGGGTTCCGGTGCTGCATTTATTGTCTGACCGTCGTCGGAATTTTGAACTTGAAGTCGATCCTTGATTTCTTGCTTTTTTAGCTCGAGTTGGTTGCTTCAACATAGCACTGATCATCGATTGACGGCGTTGAATCTTTGTTTACAACGCGTTGTCCGGCGTTTAAACTTCATTGCGACGCGTTGTCAGGCGTTTAAACTTCATTGCGACGCGTTGTCCGGCATCCAGGCTTCATTGTGATGCGCTGTTCGACGTTTGACACAGTTTATACTCGTACGTCAGCTGGAATATACACAGTTTAAGCTCTTAAGGTATTGGAGCGTGGCGGATACTCGAGTCACGAGACCAATCCATAGAATTGATACGTCAATGACTCGTACTTATAGAATTTTTGGCAAATTCTCAGCCCTCAACGGATTTGATAAGCCTTTACCGACTACCGTTTGAGTCGGGCTAGCATGCGGATTATTTAAATCCGTTCGCATGTAACGTTGCGCTAAAGGAATGAACTCCCTTAGACTTTGTGCTACGACTTCGAATACGTAGACTTCGTCTTTCTCCTGTGAAAAGACTAAACAGCAACGTGTATGAGACGTTGACTTAGGATTTTTGGCAAATCCTCAGCCTTCAACAGATTTGACGTGCTCTCACCGATTACCGTTTGAATCGGGCTTACATGCGGATTGTTTAAATCCGTTCCGCATGTGACGTTGTGCTAAAGGAATGAACTCCTTTAGACTTTGTGCTATGATGTTGAATACATAGACTTTACCATTTGTTACGGGAATAGGCTACCCGACGACGCGTGTTAGGCGTTGACTTTAGGATTTTTGGCTAACCCCCAGCCTTAAACGGATTTAATTAGCCTTTACCGACTACCGTTTAAGTCGGGCTAGCATGCGGATTGTTTAAATCCGTTCGCATGTAACGTTGTGCTCAGAGATTGAATTCTCTGAGACTTTGTGCTATGATGTCGAATACATAGACTTCGCCATTATTACGGGAATAGACTACCCGGCGACGCGTGTGAGGCGCTGACTTATCCCTACTTAGGCTTCGGGACAAAATACCCCAGAATTGAACTCTGGTGTCTTTTTCAATCGGAAAAAGACTAAACCGGCGACGCGTGTTAGGCGTCGACATATCCTTTCTTAGGATTCAGGATGAAATTCCCCATGCGTGTAAGGCATGGATTTTGGTGTTATTAATAACAACCTGCCACAATGTTGAATATGTGGACGAGTGTTCTTTTTAAACGGTTAAGAACTAACCAGCGGCGCGTGTTAGGCGCAGACTTATCCTTGCTTAGGTTTCAAGATAAAATACCCCATAATCGAACTTTGGTGTCTTTTTCAATCGGAAAAAAGACTAAACCGGCAGCGCGTGTTAGGCGCAGACTTATCCCTGCTTAGGATTCGGGATAAACTTCCTAGAATAAATCCGAAATTCTTGGAAAATGATTGGTGTGGGAAGGAAGAATTTTATATTCTATTCCCCAAACAAAGAAGGAAAGGAAACTCGAGGTGGGATCTCCACCCCCAGAATCCGGAAAGGTGAAACTAAGAGTGGGATCTCCACTCCGAGAATCGAAAAGATTCGGATAACCCTAACTGTCGGAAGGTTTGATTACCGAACTAAGGATGAATTTCTCGTTTATCGAGAGTGAATTGTGGTTCTGGTCCTAACGGTAGGAAGGTTTGACCAAGCGAGAGTTTGAGATGACCCTAACTATAGGAAGGTTTGATCACTCGATTTGAAAGTGGACCTCTCGTTCATTGGAGGAATCGAGAGGGGATTTTGGTTTTGGTTGTGGTCCTAACTGTAGTAAGGTTTGACCAAATGGGAGATTCGAGACGATCCTAACCATAGGAAGGGTTGATTGCTCGATTTAAAAGTGGACCTCTCGTTCATTGGAGGAATCGAGAGGGGATTTTGGTTGTGGTCCTAACTGTAAGAAGGTTTGACCAAGTGGGGTGTTTAAGACGATCCTAACTGTAAGAAGGTTTGATCGCTCGATTTGTGGGCCTCTCGTTCATTGAAGGAATTGAGAGGGGATTTTGGTTTTGGTCCTAACTGTAGGAAGGTTTGACCAAGCGAAAAAGGAGAGTAAGAGTACAAATTACTGTAAGATGTTGGTTCGTACAAATTACTCAAAGGGGGTTTCTGATGTTAAGTGATAAAGACTTAACAAAAACGGGGTTCTGACAATTCGTCAGTGATTTCAAGAGTGTTTAGTGTTTATCACTTTATTCATGATGATCGGGTTATCCCTAAGAATATCATATTTAACATTCTTCCGGGAACTTCCCGTTACATGAATTATCGACCCCCATCTTTCTTTACAAAACTGGGTGCATGACCGGGTTATCCTTAAGAGTATCACGCACGGCACTCTCCAGGAACTTCCCGTGGAAGAAAGGAAATAGTTTAGACTCATATACCTATTGGAGTATTAAGAAGCAGTTTATACTCGTATACTTTTTGGAGTGTCAGGAAGCAGTTTATACTCATATACCGGTCGGAGTTTTGGGGATACAGTTTATACTCGTGCACCCACTGGAGTTTCGCCGTTCTTGACTGGCTTACTCTAACGTTATGACGCCGGCTTCAACCAAGGTCTGGATACTATTCTTTAGAGTAAAGCAGGCCTTGGTAGGATGAAGGATCCTCCTGTGGTATGCGCAGTACTTCGGATCCGCAGTGTTGTCAGCTTCCTCCTGATTCGTGATCGGTGGGAGCTTGATCTTGTTATTTTTAAGGAGCGATTCGAAGATGGCTGGAACATCTTCGTCTTTGAAGGAGTACTCTTTTTGAGGCCTCTGATCCGAAGTCTTCTGCTGTCTCCGGGACTGCTGTTGTGACGTTTGATTGGCATCAACAGCTGCTGCAGGTGTTTTACCCTTACCACGGGAGGCAAAGTTCGAGTTTGGAGGATTGGTCGTCGATCGACCCCTCTCGGCCTTCTTCCTTCGGAGGAAGCGTTCGGCTTGTTCCCCTCGGACCTTCAAGTCTTTCCAAGTATTGGACGGTACTGTCCCTATTGCTTCCAACACGTCCAATGCGAGGTTGTTGTGGCAAGTTTGGAGGATGAACTCCTCAGTGATCGGGTCCCGGCAATTTAACGCTTTGTTCCGGAACCTTTTGACGAAGGTTTCGACTAACTCCCCGTCCTTTTGTTTCTCGTCGAGCAACGTTCCGATGGATATCTCGATGTCGTCGTCGAAGAAGTTAGCGAGGAATTTTGTCTCCATATCGTTCCAGCTGCTCACGCTACCTGGCTTGAGGCGGCGATACCAATCGAAGGCGGCTCCGCGAAGAGTGCCAACGAATGACCGCACCATCAGAGGCTCGTTTCCAGAGATAACACCCAGGTGCGATTTGAAATAAATCAAATGCTGGGTGGGGGAACCTTTCCCATCGAACGGCGTGAAGTTGATTAGACTAAACTTCGCCGGATAGGGGATTGATTCCCACTCCCTTGGGTATGGACAAGGAATGCCCGTTTTCTTCACCTCTTGAGCGGACATCAAGGTATTGATTTTGTTCTCGAGGCTTTTGATCTTCAAGTTTTCACTTGTATCTTCGTTGGCATCCTCATCACCACCCCCTGCGTTGATGGGAGGGTCATCGGCATTGCGAGTTTCATCCGTATCCGTATGCTCAACTTCTTGAACAACCTGATTACGATGGCTTGGTTCACCTTGCTGGTTCCTCAGTGCCTGGATTTGCTGCTCATGCATCTCCCTCATGGTCTGCATGGCCATCTGCATCTCGAGCCTGAAGGTCTCCTGTTGTTTGGCCATGGCTTCTTCAAGCATCTTGGCCACTTGTTCCGTGCTTATCATGAGCGACTCGCGGGGTTCTCCTTTGCTGGATACGGTGTTATCAGACGCAACCGCAGAGCATGCATCTGATTCCTCATCCTCTGAAGGTGGACTTATCCGAACCCTACCATAAGTTCCTCGTGCGATGGCTCCGAACTGCAGACGGGTTAGACACCGCGACGCTTTCAAAATCGACTCGAAATCATCCCGTGTCGATGTCCTTTTGCTGGTCACGTTAGCGGTGACCCTTGGAAATTCTCCATCTTCAACCACCGCTCTCCTTCGTCGGGAACGCGTAAGCCTTGGCTTTGGCGTTTTAGTGCTGAGCCTTTCGAACACAGAGACTCTCTCGGGGATTGCTTTGATGCAGTTGCATGCAGACAGTACTACCCGAATGAGCTTGGCACATGGGCACTGAATTTCGAGCCTTCGAGGGCTTCTCTTTCTTGTCTTGCTCGTACCCCCAGCACGATAGTACAACTCGTCAATTTGATCGGAGTAACCTATCGTGTGTTGGCACGATTTCTCAGGTATAACGTTATCATCATCGGATGACAACGTTTCCTTCTGAGAGCGAATTACCTTATTTGGACTTTCGAGAGTCACTCGCCTCGAAACGCGCCTTTGTGGGCGTGAATCTTCGATGGGTTCCCGAACCTCAATGCGCAAGTTAGTGCGCTCGGGCGCCGTGAACTCCTTGTCATGTTGAGGATCATGGCGACCCCCAGCATGTTGATTCGTTCGGGACTTCTTCATAGGGCCCAAGCGTTCTTGGATTGGAGCTTTGCTTCGCTCCTCGGGAAGTGGACCGAGGCGCTCCAAGACTGACTTCCTTTTCTGGGATGGTCTTGCGGGATCTCCCGGAGCAGTTGTGGAAGTCATCGGCGATTTGGATTGATTCGCCGGGAGTTGAATTTTCGAAGGCTGCAGTTGTTGCTCCTTAGTTTGAATCGCCGCTTCAGACTTAGGCCTCCATACTTTGCGAGTTGGTGGCGATTTCTTAGCCACTCCATTCTGCAACTTCCTACGGGCTTCCTCGACTCGAACCCGTGCTTGCGCTGATAATACACGGCGCTTGCGAATGCGTTCTTCCAGCGTTGAGCGGTTCCGTTTGACACGGACCCATTCTGTTGTTGGCGGCTTGGAAGAGGCGCTATTCATCTGCTGTTGAGGCTGTTTGCCTCTTTTGCTCTTCAGATCCGCCTTGTAACAGACTCCGTCCACGGATTCCATCGCCTTTGCGAATTGTTTCGCAAGCCGTTGACGTTGCCTTTGGCGGGCTCTCTTCGAGAGAGTCATCATGCCTTCTACGGAAGAAGAGTTGGCCAGAGCAGATCCGACCTGGTTGGAGGTTAGTGGAGCTTCACTCAATGCAACTTCGACATCAATTGGGGTGAGATCTTCGTTGGTATTCTCAACTTCTTCATACCAACGGATCTTTCTCCTGGAGGGGGACTTTGAAGACTTCTTGGACTTGCGAGGGGAGGCGGATCCGGACGAGGATGACAGATACTCCTCGAACTTCTGTTGGTCGAATTCGTACTCGACCTCCTCCTCGACCGGGATCAAGATCCGCGGCTGCGACGCAACGATCTCGTCGGCGGGATCGGTGGCTCCCACTGTGGTCGCCAGATTGTTCACGGGAAAATTCGTGTCTTTCTTCATTGATATCATTGCTATCTTAGTTAACAACTTTATGCGTTACAAAGATCCGGTCTTTTTATAAGATCCGGTTACAACGAAAATAAAAGAAAATAAAAGAAAGATTACAACTTTGTTTCCTTTTATGTCGAACGAATCGCGAGCTCCTGTTATGCGGTCACTCGCTTTGTGGGTTCTTTGCCTGCGCCGGGGTTAATCCGTCGACCACCGCGTGATCTCGATCCGGTCGGATCTACACGATATGACGGGTATTATTCCACCAAGGGAATAATAGCCGGGAGGGATTGTTTCACCAAGGAAACAACCGCTCGATGCTCGGGATCTAAGAACCAAGCTTAGATCCGGAGTGTGATCGTGTAGATCTCAGATCCGATTCTCTCGAACTCCTGCCTTATTTGGTGTTGACGATCGCCGAGCACCGGATCTGGAAGTCCAAGCCTTTAAGCCTTCAAAGTTGAGATCTTTTTTTAGATCTGAGTCTTCAATCTAGCAGGGCTTCGCCTCCTCCAAAATCCCACCTTTGAACCAAATGAGCACAAGGCCTATTTATAGGCGCTCGAAACTGTGCCCTGTGCACAGAACTGGGCCGGCCACCTGTGGGTGGCTCGAAACTTGATTCCAAATATGGCAGTTAATCCGCTTCTGAGTTCGAGTCCGGAATTGATCTTGATTCGATCGTTATATCACCAAGTTCGCTCTTGTTTAGATGACTCGGTGATTCCCCGAAACGTTGGTTTTATTCCGCATGCGAGTGGATGCGTTCCAATGCTTGGGTGCGATTTGTTGGCTTCGTCGCCTCGTTAACCTGCTCCGTTGCGTATGGCTTGGCTTCGGCGTTGGCGAGCTAACGGTCTTGTTTGGATAAGTCGCCCGATGGTCGATTTGGTCGAATTAGCGTCGTCGAGCTGTATTGTGGGACCTATAGGCAATTTTATACGCCTACAGAACACAGTATGCTTTTTATCTTCAGGATACATCTTGATTTGATTGTATCCGGAGAATCCATCCATGAAAGACATCATTTCATATCCGCAGGTATTGTCGATCATAACATTAGTGATGGGAAGAGGAAACTCGTCTTTTGGACAAGCTGCATTAAGGTCACGAAAGTCGATGCATATACGGACGACCTTACCGTTTTTCTTGGGCACTGGAACAATATTGGCCACCCAGTCTGGGTGTTGTTCCTCTCTGATAAAACCTAAGTCTATAAGCTTTTTAACTTTAGACTCAATTGCTTCCATGATCTATGGATAAAACCGGCGTTGCTGTTGTTTAACGGGTTTGGCATCCGGATCGATGTTGAGACGATGCATGGCCACTTTTGGGTCAAGGCCAGGCATATCTTCATAATTCCAAGCAAAGACATCTATATACTCTCGGACGAGAGATATAAGGTCTTCTTTCTCGGATGATGATAAGCTTTTACTTATGAAATTTGGTTTAGGGTCAGATTTGTCCCTCATGTTAACCTGGATTACGTTATCTTCAGTAGGCCGTTCGCGTTGTTCGAAACGCATATCCCACAATATGTTAAGGCATTTGATCCATGGGTCATTGGTTGATTCGATCAATTCTTCGTCTCCCCTGCGTCTGTATCTGAATGACTAGTTGAAACCATGTTCACGGTTAAACTTTTGAAGAAGGGTCCGACACTGATGTCAGATTCCCACGAGGATGTTCCAGATGAATGGTCCTGACGCAAATAATTACTGATTTTATTTTCTAAAACAGAAGGAGTTATGACATAACCCAAGCCTCTTCCTGTTTTTTGATAATGATTCGGGGGTTTTCCTTTGGGGGTTAGAGACATTCGAATTGGTGTTCGCCTTCCTTTCCCGAAGTTTAAACCCTGTTTTTCGTTAAAGTTATACCCTATTCGTTTCATTAATCGGAGGGAGTTAGGTTCGTGGTAATGGAATTGAGGAACTCCATCATCTCTTCCGAACTTCCCTGTTTGAGTGGTTCGGGTTTAACTTTACCGAAATGGATCGGCCTCTGCCCTTTTCTTTTGGACGGGACTTTGAAGAAAGCCTTCTGTGCATCTTCTACTTCTTCATCCGAAGTGAAGGATGACTTGATTAGCAACATGAGAGATGCCTCTGCACACAATGTGTGCCATGGGTTGGTACCTGCATTAAGATCATTCTCTATTCGTTCATTTTTAGAGGACACATCAGACAAGTACGCCAAAATAAAATCTTCATTAATGCACCATTCACCCTTGCTCGGTATATTATTATTACTCTCATCCTGACCCATTACATCTAGATTCAATTCTCATCGACAATCTTCTTCAGGATCCGGCTCAATATCAGCTTCGTTACCGCTGTCCACATCTTCTTTCTCCTGGGATTCTAGGTAGAAAACGGAGTCGGTGTGAAAGTTTTTCACTCCTCAGAAAGGGTATTTTTCCGCAATTAGGGTTCGAACTTCTCCCTCATCATTAGCATACTTCATGACCTGATGTAGGGTAGACGGGACAATGCGGTTTGCATGTATCCATGGTCTTCCTAACAATAGATTGTAGGAAGTGTCTGCGTCTATGATATAACATGTTACCTCAGACTTGAGGTCTCCAATTTGGCATCTGAGTTTGATCTTTCCCAGGGGCCCTAGTGCTGTTGGCATTGAACCCAAAGATGGTAGTCTGAGTGGTGTTCAATTTGTGCATAGGAATTCCTAAGACCTACATGACCCTATAGGGCATGATGCTGAGCGCAGAGCCTGGGTCTACTTAGACACGACTGATTTCGGAAGATCCGATATACCCCGTGTAGTACTACGGTCTGTCATGCTTGTGTTTGACCTTCATGTCTTCCTGCGTGAACGATATGCAAGGTAAACTTCTTGCTGCTTGTAGGCGTTGCAGGCAAGGTTGGTCTTTGAAAGCTTCAGGAATTGGAGCGACTTGTGTAATAAAAGCTCTCCGTATTCTTTAATGCCTCAATCAGAGATTCTTTAGTAGTTTTGGACAACCTTAGGAGTTCGTATAGAGTAATCCTAGCCGGTATGTTGACAAGCTGCGCCATGACATTAAATTGGAAGGGAGCGCTTGATTCCCCGGGCTCTTGGAGAAGGTTTTTGTTGAACCGGATCTCCTTCTATTTTCCCTTATCAACCGGCTTTTTCGGTACAGAACCCCCAGCATCTTGGGGCTATTCTTCAGCTTCTTGAGCATTCTGGTTGTAGTCCCTCAAGTAAGCCTTTCCTGATCGAGTACCAGGGTCGCCTTCTGGGTATGCCGCCAGGGCAATTCTTTCTTCCTCTGAATCGGTGAGAGGTTTGAGGTGATCATCATCCTCATTAATAGAGGGGCTAATAATGTTGGATGACTTAGCCTTTCCTCCCTTCTTTTTAAACATGGTTTTCGTCCACTGCCAATCTTCCACTAGGTCGGGATGTATCCACATGATCTTCCCTTTTGGGGTAGTGAGGGGTACCAACCCTCTATCTTTCTGACTATGCAAGTCAGTGTTTTTTAGGTGCAGTTCTCCTTTATGAATGTGGACAACACCATCTGCAGTCGCCACCGGAGGGAAGTCACCGAATTGGACCGCTATCATTTTGGTGGATACGGTCTTTTGCTCGGGCTTCAAGGTGAGCACATTAGCATTCACCAAATTTTGCAGGATGTCTTTAAAGACATAGCACTTTCTGGTAGGATGCCCTAGGAACCTGTGATAACGGCAATAATTTGGTTCATCCACCGTCTTTGCTTCATCCGACTTCCTGATTTCGGAAAGCTATAGCTTGTTATTCTTCTGTAGTAACTGGAACAAGGTGTCCACATGCTCCTCTTTAAATGAATACTACTTCGGTGCTCTTTGCTGATTTGGTGTCTTGCCTTGCTTAGCAGGTGGTGATGCTCGCGTGTTGGCGTCAGCCGCCAAAGTCTCCTTTCCCTTAAACCGTGGAGCATTGTGCTGGTTACGTTGTTACTGCAACTTAGGTTGTGTAATTTCTTCGGCTTTAACTCGAGCAACAATTTCCTCAGCTTGTTCTCCTTGCGAAACTAATTGTCTCCAGGAACGACATTCCGCCACCCCCATCTGAGCAAGGAGCTGGGTCTGCAAGTTGTGCTTGCAAGTTTCAACCAAAGTTATTGGGTCATACCTGATGGGCATCGCAATGCCATGTTGTGGAATCTCTCCACATAGGTCTTGATAGATTCTCCCTTCTTTTGCTTGGTGGCGAGAAGGGTAGGGACCGAGACTTCCGTGTCATCCTCGAAGAACCTGGCTAAGAAAAGCCTTTCCAAGTCTACCTATTTCTAAATAGATCCGGCAGGCAATTTCATGAACCACTTGAAAGTAACTCCTTTAAGAGTTCTGATGAATAAACGGGTCAGGATGGCGTCATTCGCCATCATATCTCTAGTCTGAGACTTGAAGTAGTAGATGTGCTGATTTGGCGAACCTGTGCCATCGAATGGTTGCAAGGTTGGAGCCTTAAACTTTCGTGGGTATGGAGCTGTGTCCCACTCAGCAGGATAAGGCCGTATCACTCCTTCTTCACGAAGCTCGCTTTCGTTGGCGATTGCGTTGAGGCGCGCTTCTAATTCATCCATCTTAGAGGACTGAGATTGCAGCTCTCTTTCCATCTCCTTCTCATTTTCAGAAGAAGATTCTATGTTCTGAGCTTCACGATCCGAGTGCTTAGGCACTTTCTACTTTCCCTTAGAGATTGTTTTCTGGGAAGACTCTGGCCTTTGGTCTTTTTTGGCAAGAAGCTGGGCCAACATGTCTTTCATCTGGAGAAGTGTCTTCTGCTGTGCCTGGAGCATGACATGATGTTCGTCCACTGTTTTGGCTAGGTCTTTGGGGTTTCCAGTCATATAAACGGAAGCCTCTCGTGCCACAACGGAGCTTGAAGATTGAGATTCTGTAATTGTAGAGTGTTAATCATCAGAAATAATCCCCTTGGCCAACCTTTGGTACTCGACCGAGCGGATAGCTCCTGTCCGAGTCTGAGTATGCCGGTATACTCCTTCGAACTCGTCACAAATTTCCCTAACAGTCGGGGAATGACTTCTTTGTGACTCATCAGAATTGGGATGCGAGGCTTTTCCTCTGCCGATCACGTTGATAGTGACCTCGGGATACTCAATTTCAGAGGCCTTATGATGACGTTGTCGTTTAGGAGACCTAACAACATTCGTCAATCTGTTGAACATCGATTGTCTAGGTGTAGGTGAGCAACAGCTACATTCGGAGAGGACGGCGGAAATGAGCCACTCACATTGGCATGAATGAGCTACTTGATGTGTCGGTCTTCCTCTCGACAGTAGCTCACGCAAGTCAGAGACTTGGGGAGAATCTCATGAGGGTTGAGATGGAGCCCCCTGCCTCTGGGTGGGTTGGACATGAACCTTAAATCCATGTCAACTCTCTTGAACCCGACGGACCACGTCGCGTTCTTGAAAAGAAACGCGAATGTCGCGTTTAGGTTTATAAACACTAGGCCGAGGCCTGTGTTGAACTGATGAAACAGACCCCTGTCGGTCTTGTTTTGATTGAACGCACATTTGTGGTGTAAGTTTGGATGATAAAACAGACCCCTGAGGGTCATATTTTGGTTGAACGCACACCTGTGGTGTGCATTTGGTTGATTGAACAGACCTCTAAGGGTTGTGTTTGGATTGAACGCACACTTATGGTGTGTATTTGGTTGATTGAACAGACCCCTGAGGGTCGTGTTCTGATTGAACGCACACTTGTGGTGTGCGTTTGGTTAATTGAACAGACCCCTGAGGGTCGTGTTCTGATTGAACGCACACTTGTGGTGTGCATTTGGATGATTGAACGTGCCTTTGAAGGTCACATTTTGATTTTGAGACGCATCCCTGAGGTGTGCGTCTAGATTGAACAACGTGCCACTGAGGGTCGTGTTTAAGTTGGATTACCCGAGGCTCATAATCGGGTTCATTACCACGAAGTGTGCGTTCTGGAGCAGGAGCGCATGGTTCGAGCAAAGGCTCAGAAACGCAATCTTCGCGTTGGGCGATAGCTCGGCTATTCCGCAAGTATGCTCGTCGTATGGATCTTCTCCTTCGTCGAACATCGTTTTTCTTGGCTTGCTTCAACGCCTTGGCCACAACATCATCGGTGTTGGTTGAATTTTCCTCTGTCATAGGCCTCTTATGACCGATGACACACCATTTTGTTGCGGGTGTGGAGTCCTCGACTCGTTGAACGAGTTTGGAATCTTAGCCAAAGGAGAGGACTTTCTTTGGCATTTCAGCAGTAGCTAAGATCTCTTTGGAGATCTTGCGAGTGTTATGCTTAGCTTTGGGGCTAAGCGATCCAGAGGAGAGGGCCTCCTCGTATTTGGCTTATTCGAACTCTATGATGAGAGTTTTGATGGTGGTTCCCGTGAGGTGAACGTTAGATTGCGCCACCACTTCGTCATCAGAGAAGCTAGTCCCCAGCAAAGTCGCCATCTTTTGTATGTAGGAAAATTTGTAATAAAGAGAATGAAAGAAAATAGACTTGCATTCTTTCGATCTCGATTACAATTCGATTACAAAAGAGAGGAGAATGAATTTGATTCTCCCATTTGTTTAAAACTGGGTTCTTCTTGGTAGCGATGGAATGCCTCCTTCGAATGCTCGCGTCGAATTTGTTCTCTGTTGACGATCTGACCGTCCTATCTCACGAGAACAATTAACTTGTGTGACAAGTTTGATTTAGAACTCTTATCGAGTTTAAGAAACTCAAAACGAGTTGAGAACTCTGAAAAGAGTTGTTGAAACCGAATAATCGGTTAGGAAGCCAAATGGATTCGCTTGTTGATGAAGTTGAAACAGCAAATCCTTCTCCAAGATCCTTCCCTAACTGCTGAAGAATGACCAATAGAAACTGATCTTGATCCGATCCCCTCTCAGTGATAAAAATCTGATCTTTAATGCTAAAAATCCAACCCCTTCACTCAGTTGAGTAAGGTGGTTATTTATAGGAGGATAAGGGGTGTAACCAACCCCTAAATCCGCTCCTAAGTGGGCGAAAATCCCTCAAAACGTGGGGTAAATGGTTTTGAGGCCGTTCGACTTGTGTTTGAACAAGTCAAACGCCTAAATTGGCGTTCTGTACCTTAACTCTGCGCCTTAGACTTTGAGACGTAGAGTTAAATATCTACAAGAGATTGGAAACGCACAAGCCGCTCGCGTTCTGGAAATTAGAGATGCACGGGTCGTTTGCACGCTGAGTCTTAACTCTGCGTCTTTGATTTGAGACGCAGAGTTGGATTTCTGCTGAAGAACGCACAGGTCGCATGCGTTTTGAGTTTGAGAAGCGCAGAGGTGGACTCTGCGTTTTTGGAAGAGATTGTTGACTTGTAACCTCTTTTGTTACAACATTGCGAAGACTGTTGTTCGTTGATCTTTGTTTTGGCTTTTATGGGGTGTGAAAGTCGTCAGATTGTAACTTTCACAGTTAATTGTAGAGGCTACTGAATAGAGTTTTCATCAGTCGTCAGAAGTGTCGTCGAATTGTAACTCTTCTCGATTTGTGTGAAAAGTCCTCCATTAGCAGCTTTCATTTGTTGGCATGAAAGTTATCTGGCCTGTTGAAGCTTGATGGGGATCAGCTATCTATTGTGATTTTTAGATAGCCCAGAGACATCAGCCGGTCGACCGTGGCGGTCGACTGTAAAACTCTCTGGACTGCATCTGGTCGATCGTCATGGTCGACCACGAGCATTTGAAAAACATCTTGAGTCTCTGGACGCCACGGTCGACCGCAAACTGACATATGAAAATTTACAGGTTTGAAGTAGTTTTCTGATTTTGAAACCCTGTTTAAAAATATCAAACAAATTCCAAAAATTATGAAACTTTGGGAAATGATTGTAGACATGATAATAAATATGCTACAAAAACTAGTTTTTAAAAAGGACCTCCCAAATAAAAAATATCATCATTTTTCAAAATAGCGCAAAACATGAAACTATAAACACATGAGTTTTGACATTTTAGCTTAACCATGTTTTGAAATATTACAAAATGATTTTGTAGATTTAATAAAAGATGTATATGATTATTGTTAAGTCCAAAATCTAAGAATACAATATTTTCACAAAATTGCATATTTTGCAAACTTTTCAAAAACAATAAATATGATTTCATTGAACTAAATAAAATTGATATTGATGAAATCATATATATGCATATAAGTATGACACAAGAAATGTATTTTTAATTGTATTCAATTGTTTCATATTAAAACTTGAAAACTATCAAATCAAAACATATATGTATATATATAACTATATATACATAGAAACCACAATTAAAGTGTGTGTGTATCTATATATATATATAAACCCAAAAATTTGTTTTATATATATATATATATATATATATATATATATATATATATATATATAACTACGTATATATACAAAGAAACCAATAAAATGTGTGTGTATATATGATTGAGCTTAAAGTACTTAACACACATAATATAAACTCCTAAACTAGATTACCCAAGCTATAGGTCTTCAATAAGCTCGACTTGGTACAATTACGGATGAAGCTTGAACTTGAATCTTTAACTTGAATTGCGTAGCTTCACTCTACTATTCCGCCAACCTCCATTGAATATTATCGCTGAAGCTCAATTCCATCCATCCTCCAACATGTTGTTTGTCTACAATAAATAGATAAATACAAATACTAGACAAATAATATTAGTGGTAAATTATTTGTTAAACATTATCAAAACAAAGAGCCTAACAAACTAGTGTGATAAGAGGTCGAGAACGGAGGAGCCCATCTCTATTAGATACATAGACCTAAAGGGCGCCGAGACGCCTCATGATGACCCCATCATCATAATAGCCAGGATCGATGGCTTCCAAGTGAAGAGGATTATGGTTGACATGGAAAACTCAGTGGACATCCTATATGTTGACGCCTTTAACCAGATGGGCATCGATAAATCTCGTCTGCTCCCCTGTAGAGGCCCCCTCATTAGATTCACTAGCCATTCTTTCTTACTAGAAGAGATGATCACTCTCCCCTTAACGGTCGGATAATACCCCAAATAATCCACCATCCAAATCTAATTCCTGGTGATGAATCTCAAGTTAGCCCATAATGTCATCTTAGGCCAAGCTTCCCTCCACCTTTCGCGGGCCATCCCTTCAACCTACCACCAGACGATCAAATTCCCTACTTTTAATGAAGTTGGAGTTTCTAGGAGTAACCAGCAAGAGGCCATGTCCTATTACCTGCTCTTGACCAAGGGTAAGGGTGTGAAAGATGCCTTGCTTATTAAGAAAGCCTACCTCTAGATGGAGAAAGTAACGGAGCGGCAGAGGACAATGCTAGTGGAAGAACTCTAGGAGGTACCAGTCAACTGGCAAGGGTAAAAGACAGTCAAGATTGGATCCAGCCTAGTGGATCCCTTAAGGGGAGCGTTGATGGAATTATTTACAGGCAAACACTGGTGTGTTCACCTGGGGGCCTGAAGATATGCCGGGGGTTCCCCTTGAGGTAATAAGCCACAAGATGGCTGTCGACAGGCACACTAAGACTGTATGATAGAAGAAGAGACATCTCGGCCCTGAGCTACAGAAGGCAGCCACCGACGAAGTCGAACGGATCCTTAGAGCTGGTTTCATTTGGGAAGTTCAATACCCGAAATGGATGGCCAACATGGTGTTGGTAAAGAAGGCGCTGAATAAATAGAGGATGTTTGTGAACTTCACCGACCTTAAAAAAGCTTGCCCTAAGGATAGCTACCCCTGGCCTTGAATCGATCAGTTGGTTGATGAGAGTGCGGGACATGAGCTGCTTAGCTTCATGGATGTCTTCTCTAGCTATAACCAAATTTTCATGATAGAACATGATGAGGAGAAGACCTCCTTTATCACCGACGATAGGACCTATTGCTACAAGATGATGCCGTTTGGACTGAAGAACGCTGGGGCCACTTATCAAAAACTTGTCAACAAGGTCTTCAAGCACCAGATCGTCACAATTTGAAACCTTATGTAGATGACCTGCTGGTGAAGTCGAGACAAGTGTTAGCCAATATATTAGATCTCGACGAGACCTTCTCCACCCATCGACATTAGTGTATGAAGCTCAATCCAGTCAAGTGTGCCTTTGGGGTAAAATCGGGAAAGTTCCTAGGGTTCATGATTATACAGAGAGGCATAGAGATCAACCCCAAAAAGATAGCCGCCATAGAGAGACTGTCCGAGCTGCGCACTATGAAGGAATTCCAGAAGCTGGACTGGAAGATAGCGACACTAAGTTGATTCCTCTCCAAATTTGCCGAAAGGTGCCTCCCATTCTTCAAAACCTTGAGGGGAAGCAAAAACTTGAAGAAGAGTATAAATTGGACGGCTGAATGCAGTGTAGCTTTTTAGGATCTCAAGGCCTACTTGAGTACCAAATTATTGTTGAGCCAACCTATAGGGGGAGAGACTTTGTACTTATATATGGCCGTCTCATTCGAAGCTATCAACTCCATCCTTGTTTGAGAAGAAGAGAACATCCAGAAGCTCGTGTACTACGTGAACGAATTCTAAAAGCGAGCGAACTCAACTACCCTCTCATAGAAAAGGCTGCTTTCACCCTCATCACCACCGTGAGGAGACTCCGCCCTTACTTCTAGGCCCATACTATGATCATACGAGCAAGTCTACCACTGAATAAAGTGCTGGGTAGTCCCACAACCTCCAGGAGAATGGTCGAATGGCTAGTTAAACTCAATGAATATGATGTGCAGTTCGAGCCCATGATGATGATCAAAGCCCAAGCATTGGCCGACTTTCTGATCGAGTCACCCTCGTCAAGCGACAAGCTAGATGCTCCCTCACTATCGACTCGTCAAGAATATCTAGTGCCCCCAGTAGTTTGGGCACTTACCCTACAGATCCATTATAATCCGAAATATGATTCACCCGAGTTTGCTTCATGGTGGTTGTTGAAGGTGGACGGGTCCTCTGGAGAAGCCGACAATAGAGCAGGAGTGGTCTTGCGCAGCCACGACAGGTTGACGCATGAGCACTCCATTTCTTTTGATTTCTTAGCCTCAAATAATGAAGCCGAATACGAGGCTCTTATCGCTAGCCTTTGAGGCAGAATGCCTCTACATATTGGCTGACTCATAGTTGGTCGTACATTAGGTGAATCTGCAATATGTAGGTTAAGGCCCTGGGATGGCCTTATACTTCAAAGTGGTTAAGGAGCTATTGGCTGACTTTATAGACTTCAAGGTGGCCCAAGTCACCCATGCTCTCAATGCTCGGGTGGATGCCCTCTCCAAGCTTTGGTAGACAAGCTCAATAATGAGCTCATGAACTGTTTATAGCGACACTGTCGTGCGACCCATTATTTCTAAATCGCCAGAGACCGTCATGCATACGAAAACACCTGTGATGCCCTGTTGGCTGGATCTCATTTCCCTCTACCTGACACAGGGCACCTTGCCTGAAGATCCCACCGAAGCCAGGCGTATTCAGAGGAATTCTTGTCACTATCTTATGATCGATGGATAATGGAAGTCATACTTGGGCAGCGATGTAGGACTCTATTTACGGTGCCTTCGGCCATCAGAGGCTAGCTATGTTCTTAGGGAGATCCATAAGAAAATGTGTGGGAACCATCCTAGAGCCAGAACCCTCACGCAGATAGTCATCCGCCAAGGGTACTACTGGCCTAGTATATTGGCTGAGTCAATGCGACTCGTCTCTCAGTGCAAGAAGTGCCATGTTTTCTCATCCATCCATGAGAAACTACCACCGAACTAACTTCCATCATAAGTCCTATACTATTTACTCAATGGGGGCTGGATTTGGTAGGTCCTCTCCCCTGGTTTCTCATCATGGTGATCGACTACTTCACCAAATAGATTCAAACCGAACCTCTGATCAAAATTAGTGGAAGTAACGTCACGAATTTTGTATAGGAGTCTATCATCTGCTGTAGGGCATAAAATTGGTTCTCAAAAGAACATTTGTATTAATTGAATGGCTATTTACAAACCAAGAATCAAAAATTACAATAGAAGCGAAGAGAATACTCTTCTTGTTTAATGTAGGTTCTTCGGTAGCGATAGGATGCCTCCCTCGAATGCTTACGTTGAGTTTGCTCCCTTGGACGATCCGACCAAAATTGTGGTTAAACTTTAGAGTGTGGTAGAAGCTCGTGTGACTGAGTTTGAATATCTGAGCTTAATGAGTATCAAGGGCCAATGCACAAAGAAGGATAAAAATGTAAGAGTTTGCAAAGAGCCAAGGGTTAGAGTCAAGAAAATCTTCTAGTTCTAAAAAAGTCCAACCCTATCTTCTCATGTAGCCAAAGATGGCTACTTATAGAAGAGGAGAGTCATGGTCAATCCCTTGAATTAAGGGATGTGACAATGGCTCATAATTATGGTTGAGGAGGACCATAACCCTCCCCTATAGCTGTGGGATGTGACCACTTATAGGTGATGAGAGCCATGCTCCATCCCCTAAAACATGGGAAGTAGGAATGCCCACTCACACAAGCAAGCTACTATTTGCACCACTCAAGCGAGCCTGGAGGGCTTGCAGGTGATCTCGTGTGCTATCTGAATGCTCAGGTGAGCTTGGTGATAGGTGAGGTTGGCTGGTGGACCCCTTAAGTGTTTAGACGAGCTTAATCCTGTTGACAAGCTCGGTTAGTGCGGGCAAACCTCCTACAGGCGAGCTTGATTCATGAGGGTGAGCGAAGCACTCAGGCGAGTTCGACTCGTGTCGGCGAGTCGAATGTTCGGACGAGCTTGACTCGTGCGAGCGAGTCAAGCCATCAGGCGGGCTTGACTCATGTGAGAGTCACGTTTTTAGGCAACCTAGACCCATGTGGGAGTTAAGCTTTCAGGTGAGCTTGACTCATGTTGTTGGCCTTTTTGTTTTGATGATGTTTTAACAAATAATTTATAACTAATATTGTTTGTCTAGTGTTTGTGTTTTTATATTTATTCTAGACAAATAATCAGTTGGAGGTTGGATGGACTTACGTCATAACGATCATATCCAATGGAGGTTGGCGGATTATCAGAGTGAAGCAATGCATTTCAAGTCAAGATCCAAGATCAAGCTTTATCAAAGTTTACCAAGTTGAGCCATATTGATGATCAATATAGCTTGGGTAATTTAGTTTTAGGTTTATACTTGTGTGTAGATACTTCAAGCTTAATCACATACACACATACAAGTTTTGGTTATATATATACAGCGTCATGGTCAAAATCGAGACACGTATTATGTCTCGGCCAAGGCCGAGACACACATTTTGTCTCGGCCAAGGTGGAGACACAATGTGTCTTGGCCAAGGTCGAGACTCGAAGTTTGTCTCATGTCCTGAAATGCTGTTTTCGCTGCTAACCACCGACATTTCGGTATATTCTGATCCAAAGCCTCCTAACTGATTTGAAGCTATCTTAGAATGTGATTAAGTGGTTACAATTGAGGATGAGATCAAATTGGTCGTTCTTATCTAAAAACCGAGCTTCTGAATCCTATAAATATGGTCTTAAGGCCTTTATTTGCACAGATCTGGAATTCTCAAGTCTCGGCGAAGCCCTGTCGAAGTGAAGAGTAAGTAGCACGAATTTTAGAGAGGAGGAAGAGATTTTAGAGAGTACTTCATCACAAAGAGAGGAAGAGTTCGAGAGATCTGCATCCTGTTCATCCATTTCCCTTAAAATTATACCTAATTGTGATTCTCAAGAAGAGTGATTATCTCGCTATTACTAAGATAATCACTTTAATTTCTTGTCTCCTTTGCGAGGCAACAAAATTTTTATTTAGATCTGGTCAATTAGTGGTTTACGGATAAACCCCAACACCAGCAAAGATCTCGCGCAAGCAGAAGACCAATAAACGATCTCTCTGCGTGTGTTTTCAAGAAAGTTATAATCTTTTTTTATTTTTATTGTGCAAGAAGACTTATAAAAAGTCTTTCTTTTTTTTGAACTTATTATAAGGACTAAAGTTGTAATGAGTCCCACAATGAACAAACCAACTTTCGACGTGAACACGCTGGTGACTATAATAAGAGCCAACAGCCTCGTTGCCGAGGCTGTTGTATCACAGCTGCGCGCTGATCAAGATCCCTGTGGATGAAGAGGTAAAATATGAGTTTGATCAGTAGAAGTTTGAGGGGTGCATCTCCTCCTCCTCTAGATCTTCTTCTCCTTGTAAGTGCAGGAAGACCACTTCCATGAAGAAGGTTAATTGGCCTTCAGATCTAAAAATTTGGGGTGATAATATTTGCTCGAATACTATGGAAGACTACTATCCGGCTTCCAAGGAAGCTGGATCTAACGCTCGTGACAACTCCTCAAAGGTCACAGAGTTGCCCATCGAAGGTGCACCGGTGCTGACGAAAAAGGGTCGTTATGCCGCCAACGTCTTGCCCACTAATTCGCCAAAGCTTTGGAATGGGTGTACAGACTCCGGTACCAAACGAATCTAGAGTTTAGAAGGCGCCAAGTGGCTAAGCTGTCACCGTAGCAAGCATTAGGGTCCTCCTCCTAACCGCTAACTAACAAATGGGTTCGTGTTAAACGAACCCGTTCTACTCTTGAGGAGTGCATCCAGAAGCACCGCACACTTCTTGCGCATACCCAGATCCTTGTGCGAAAGAGACAAGAACTGTAAAAAGAAGAGATGGTTAAAGAGTCACCAAGATCTAAGTAGGTTTGGGTGCCGAAGCCCTGGACAACGCCTAAAACTGCACCGAAGACAATTAAGGCGCCTCTACCTAAAAAGAGACATTAGTCGTGTCTCTCACTCAGTTCTAGCTCCAAGGCTTCTCCCTAGCCTTTGTCAATTTAAAATCCCACTTCTTCTACTCCCGCACCTCCGGTAAAGCCCTACGACAGCGTTGATCTCTCTAAGTTCAGAATTTCGTTGAAGGATCACCTTGGTCCTCTATCTGAAGATCGGGGCAAAGCTCCTATTAAGGAACGCATGGGTCCGCTGAATGATTCTTGAGCAATCATCCAGACTGGGGGTCATAAGCAACCTCCCAACAAGTTTATTCTTGTAACCACCTGCTTGGGGGTATGTGTGAAAAACCAGGAGCCTGTTAGGATTTCACCCTCACGAAGGTGTGATTCTGAATGAATAACTCCTATGAATACCAACAAGGCGTCACCTAATCAGAAGAGTGCATTCGACAGACGACATCATTATACCTGAAAGAACAAATGAATAGCCAATAGGTTGCTCTGGCCATAACGTTGATGAGTTGTACTATCAGGCAGGGGGTAAGTCTCGAAAGAGAAATACCCTAGAAATGGACTCTCACTGTCCTTATGAGAGGTTAATTAGGACAGTACTATCAGAATGTAACTACCCTAAGATCGCTCCACGGAGGATCTCTGTATTCAGAAAGATCTCCACAAAAGCGTCCAAACTCAAATCAAGGCGCTTCCGCAAAATAGGATCAACCAGTCAAGCTGACAGATTCTTGGAGGTCACCATCAACATGATTGATAAGGGAAAGTCAACTCGGTGTTCCAGTCCCCATCCTTTCAACGGGACATCTCAGCGTCTTACTTGGCTACGGTCCGAGACTATCAGACCTAGACCGAGTAGAGGACGATCTTCAAATGATGAGACAATAGATACATACTCCACAATTGGCTTTGATAACACCATGTCTAGTATAAGGCGATATCGAGAAGAATTCATGATCACTACTGAGCAAATGGCTCAGCTCCTTCAAGAAGCCTTGGCTAAATAGAAGGAGGATTTCAAAATCGAGATGGAGATGGCCATACAACGGGTCAAGGACTTACATGCCCAGCAGCTCCAAAAGTTGTCAAATCAGCACGATGAATCTAGTCGTCTCCATACTATCAATCATGTAGATAGCGACTCAGAAGTGGAGGAGAATATCAATGCCTCCTCCCGATGATAAAAATGCTAGGGATGGCCCTAACACTGGGGGTGACCCCATCAACGATACTAATACTTGGGGTGGACCCATCATTCCTCCTCAAAGTTGCCTGAAGAAAGATGTAGGCGAAGATCTAAAAATGAAGGACCTTAAGAGCAAGATTAATGCTTTGATATCTGCTCAAGAGGTAAAGAAGACCAACATTGCGTATCCTTATTCGAGAGAGTGGGAATCGATTCTGTATCCGGTGAAGTTCAACCTGATTAACTCCATGCCACTCGACGGAAGGGGTTCGCCCACTCAACACTTGATTTACTTCAAGTCTCACCTAGGTGTCATTTTAGGCAATGAACCTCTAATTGTACGATCATTCGTTAGGACCCTTCACGCGACCACCTTCGACTGGTACCGCCGTCTCAAGCTAGGAAGTATCAATAGCTGGGATGACATTGAGGGCATGTTTCTCACCAATTTCTTCAATGATGACACCGAGGTATCAATCGGAATACTATTTGATAAGAAGCAAAAGGACGAAGAATTGGTCGAGAACTTCATCAAGAGTTCTCGGAATAAGGCAATGAACTATCGAGATCCGATCATGAAGGAATTCATCCTCCAAATATGTCATAACAATCTTTCCTTGGACGTGCTGGAAGCTATGGGCGTAGCATCATCCAAGACTTAAAAAGAGTTGAAGGTACGCGAAGAGCAAGTCGAATGGTTCCTTAAAAGGAAGAAGGCCAAAAGAGGTCAACCAACGGCTAATGCCCTAAAGAAGAACTTCGTCCCTCGTGGTAAAGGGAAGACGCAAGCAAATACAATGGATGCTAACCAGACCTTCCAGCTACAATCGCAATAGCAACAGTAGCCACAACAATAGGCAAAGCAGCAGTCGTCTCAATGGCAGTAATGACCTCTAAGGCAACAGAAGGCTTCTGAGCCGAAATTCCCAAAGGAATACTCCTTTAAGGAAGACGAGGTCCTCGGTATCTTCAAGTATCTATTGGAGAACAAACAAGATCAAGCTGTCCCCAATCACTGATCACGAGGGAGCTAAGAAGACTACGGATCCGTGATACTATGTATCCCACAGAGTAGTTCATCATCCCACCAAGATGTGCTATACTCTCAAGGATAAAATTCAAGCCTTAATTGATGTTGGGATTATCACAGCAAAGCAATCCAAGGAAAAGAAAGTGAGTGCAAACATAGTAAGCATTAGTTTTGGCTCTGTTCCCCTCATGTGATTTCAACCAGAACCTGTGACAAAGGTAGGGATGAGGATGGTTAATGAAGATCCTCATGGACAACGCTAGAAAGGACTAGTACCACGCACGGCTCCCAACAGCGAAATTCTTTGGGTTCATCCTGATCTACTTCAAGATGAGCAATGGACGAGATCCTCCTCTAAGAAGAAATCCAAGTCCAAGGGCAAGAGGAAATCTTGTCGTGCCACTACAGCTATTCTGGAGGAAAATGATGAAGGAATCCCTACCTTCCCACCTTCCGATGATGAGCATGAAGCTCTTGCGACCAGCGAAGAATTAGTCTTTGCCACTAGAAGTGGAAATGAATATCAGTTCAACTATTCCAAGATGGCCGATTAGCCAACTAAATAGGGGGTGTTTATGACCAATCCTAATCCTTTTGAAAGAACTTCTCAGTAGCAGTCAACCCCTAAACAAAAGGAGACCGTAACTAAGCAGAAAGATAAAGAGCCCCAACATCAAGAGGTTCAGAATCCGAAGCAGTCTCGATTCAATCGTTCGATTGGAGGAGATAAATCGGGAAGTTTGAACACTCCATACCGTTTCAAGGTTATGACCCAACTGGCTAACATCCCAGCGAAGGTAACTCTTTATGAGTTATTGCATATTTCCAAAAGCACCAGAGAGGCATTCGCCATCACCCCTAAACAGCTAACCTAAATAGTTCAAGAAGCTTTAACCAAGCAGAAAGAAGAATTTGAAGCTAAGATAGAGTTGGCAATGCAGCAAATAAGAGAGTTGCAAGTTCAAAGGCTTTAACTGCCTGAGTCCATTCATCGGGCTGAGTCTAGTTGTCGCACTATACCTATCACGCCATCTGAAATGGAGCAGACAACATCAATCCAAGCATGGATGAAGTCATCAAGACTGAAACACCCTTCAATAATACTGGGGGTGGTTCAATTACACCCCCCATGATACCAAGGTAGCCCGATTACTTCTCCTCAACATCGCTTAATGGGAGATGAAGGTAAGAACAAGAAGCAGAAGGATGGAGAGTCAGTCACCACCTCCACTAAACACTTTCTCAAAAGAAAGAGGGCTGAGAGTAACCAACTAATAACGTCCGTGGCTACTGTTAATCAAACATTACAATAACAATCGCCACAACAGTCACCTCAAACCTAGCGGTACTCTTTCAAAGATCACGAAGCTCCATCCATACTCAAGTACCTCCTGAACCATGACAAAATCAAGTTGCCACCTAATAAAAATCAGGAGGAAGCCAACAGGAGTTCAGACCTAAAATACTGTGCGTACCACAGGAGGGTCCTTCATCCCACTAGGGCTTTCTTCATTCTTAAAAATAGAATCCAAGCCCTAGTTGAAAACAACGTCATAATCAGAGAATAAACTGAGTGAATATCGGTGACCATTCCGAAAAGTATATGAGTATAAATTGCTTCTTTCAAAACTCCAATAGGTATATGAGTATAAACTATTTCCTTTGTATCCAACATGAAGTTCCTGGAGAATATTACACATAATATTTCTTAAGGATAACCCGACATCAATAAAAGGGGTTGGAAATAAGACACTGCTTATTAGACTCACTTTCGCCAAAGAGCTGGGGTTCGAATATCTGGAAGCTTTTAGTGATTCCAACTAATAGTCAACCAGATACGTGGAGAGTACGAAGTCAGAAACCAGAGCCTGATTCAGTACCATAAGGTGGCTGTCGAGATGACAGACTCTTTTGAAGGATTTTTCATTGAGTACATCCCGCGTCTCCAAAATGCATATGTAGGTACACTAGCAACATTATCAATATCTCTGACACAACCTCCCAAAATAGAATAATTGGTCACCGTAAGAACTCACCAGCTTTTCATACCAGAGTGTGCCTGGGATGCAAAAGAAGCGCATGACCATAATTGAACTCGAACCCTGAGACCGACGTTTCCCTATCATCGATTATGTCTTGCACGATATTTTACCAGAAGACATAAAAGAAAGAGTCTCGGTCTGGTGAAGAGCACCGAGATTTTATTATAATATGACAACTCAGATGCTGTATCATCACGTATACGACGGTTTGTTACTCTGATGTCTTTCAACCAAAAAGGCAGAGGAATCTCTCAAAGAAGCGCATGATGGAACCTGTGGTGCACATCAGCCCGGTCCCAAGCTCTGCGATTGTCTCAAAAGAATGAGATATTATTAGCCAACCATGATCAAGGACATAGTTGACTACGCTCGGCAGTGTCATGCGTGCCAAGTATATGCAAATTACATGCACCAACCCCCGGAGCACTTGCACCCTTCGTCCACTTCATGGCCATTTGAGACATAGGGAATGGATATTGTTGGTCTTATCTTTCCACCATCGGTTAAAGGCGACCGCTTTATCCTGGCGATTAATGACTACTTCTCTAAGTGGGCCAAAGCTATTTCGCTCAGAGAAGTAAAGATGAGCAATGTCATCGCGTTCATCAAACACCACATCATTTATTGATATGATGTGCCAAAGCGAATCGTGCATGACAACGGCCCTCAGTTTGTTAGTAACGCCTTCATAAAATTCTATGAGAAGTTCAGGAGTGAAGACATTTTATCAATGTTATATAATCCCACTGCAAACAGATTAGCTTAAGCTTTTAACAAGATAATCATAAAGATTTTGTCGATACTCGTAAGAACCAACAAACAAGACTGGGATGATAATCTTAGTAAAGCTCTCTGGGCCTATCGTATGATAGTCCGCACGCCTACTGGTGTAACCCTGTAATCCTTAGTATACGGATGTGAAGCCGTCCTCCCATTAGAGATTCAGATTCTCTCCCTACGTATTGCTCTCACTACGGGGATGACGACTGATCAAGAACATTAGAAATGTCTTGAAGAGCTCGAGACATTAGATGAAAAGCGCTTAAGCCCAGCAAAAAATTCAATTTTATCAAGCCAGAATCACTTGGGCTTTCTATAAAAAAGTCCGACAGTAAAGCTTCAAGGAAGTAGACTTGGTCCTTGCCGTTTGACAACCGATGATTCTCAATTCCAAGAAGAAGGGAAAATTGCAACCCAAATAGGAAGGACCGTTCATTGTAGAAATAGTTTATTCGAACGACACATATCGTTTGGTCACCCAAAAAGGTGACAAACTCATGATTCTAATAAATGGGAAGTTTTTGAAGAAGTACTATCCTTAGTACGTTCGGAATAACTTCTTTAATGGGAAGTTTCTGGAGAATGCTACACATGGTATTCTTAAGGATAACCCAAAACCAATTGATTCTTAATCATGAAATAAAAAATGATGATTAAGAACCCCCCATTGTGACTATTTAATCATTTCCCAGATGGTTAAAACCCTTCCACTGTGATTTTTGAAACGCCTTTTGTTGAGATAAGATTCAATTACTTCATCAAGTCAATCTTCCCTCATAAAGGTCCCACCGTGACTCTGAGGTCCTTCAAGGATAAAGAACAGTTCATCTACCTACATGCCAAACCCTTTCTCGGTCATCGACATTTTCATGATAAATATGACTTTCTTGCGAAGCGAAAGATAACAAGAATCTTCTTTCCTTCGTCCATAATCCTTGGTTGATTTCAATTGCCAAGATCTATTCCATCCACTCCCACTGTGTTTTGGAACCTTCTTTTGTAGAGATGGGATTTGATGGCCCCATTCGATCAATCTTTCCTCGTGAAACTTCCACAATGCGGTTGTGGAGTACTTAATGATTCATGGTCCTCCACCACAAAATCCATTACTGATCAAATTAATTGACTGTGAGTCTATAAAATTCTTTCGGCTAAGTCCATCTGAATTCCCACCGTGTCTGTCTACTTAACACTGTCACTGTTAAAGTCCTGACACAACACTTGAAATCTCAATCTGATGATCTATGATGATCATCGAACCCCCTTCATGTTAAGATCTTGTCACTTGACACCAAAACCCCCACTGAGTGAGCTGTACAAGTTAACATTCTTATTGTTATTTTTATCTTTACTCCCCTTATTTCTTGGTCAAACCTTCCTATAGTTAGGACCAAAGCCAAAATCCCCTCTTGATTCTTTCAATGAACGAGAGGTCCACTTTCAAATCTGGATTTCCCTTTCGATAAATGAAAGGCCTCCGCCCAATTTGAATGGTCAAACATATAAAAGTTAGGGTCATCTCAATCCTCCACTTGGTCAGACCTCCCCGCGGTTTTGATCAAAATTTGGAATTTCATCTCAATAAATGAGAAAGTTGTTTTCTGATTGGATAACCAATCCTATAAAAGTTAGGGTTATCCAGATCTATTCGATTCTTGGAGTGGAGATTCCACTCTTAGTTTTACCATTCTAGAGTCTCGAAGTGGAGATCCCACTTTGAGTTTCTTTTGTAGGAGATAGAATATAAAATTCTTTCTCTCCAGCATCATCTCGATAAAACGAGAAATCTATCTTCAGGTCGAGTAACCATTCCTATAAAAGTTAGGGTTATCCGAATCATTTTGATTCTCAGAGCGGAAATTCCACTCTAAGTATCTTTCCACACTGGGGTTGTTTTTACCCCCAAAAGAAGACATGGAAATAGAATATAAAATTATTCCTCTTCAGAGTCAGGTCTTTACCCCAAGAAAAGACACATCTTTCGACCAAAATCCATGTCTTTCATTCTTGGGGGACTTTGTCTCCAATTCTAAATAGAGATAAGTCTGCGCCTAACACTCATTACCGGTTAGTCTTTTACTAAAAAAACACCAGGATTCATGCCTGGGGGAATTTATCTCGACCCCTAAACATAAATAAGCCTGTATCTAACACATGCTTCCGGGTGGTTAGTTCCCATGAAAATAACCAAGTCTATGTATTCGACATTATAGCACCAAAATCCATGCATTTCATGCATGGGAGAATTTGTCTCAATCCCTAATTAGAGATAAATCTACGCCTAACACGCGTTACCAGTTAATCTTTCACCATAAAAAAGATACTAGGGTTCATGCCTGGGGGAATTTGTCTCAATCCCTAATTAGAGATAAGTTTACGTCTAACACGTGTTGTCGGGTGGTCTGCTCTCACGAAAATGACCAAGTCCACGTATTCAACATCGTAGCACCAAAATCCATGCCTTTTATGCATGGGGGACTTTATCTCAATCCCTAAATAGAGATAAGTCTGCACCTAACACGTGTTACCGGTTAGTCTTTCATCGTGAAAAAGATACCAGAATCTATGTTTGGGGGACATTATCTCGATCCCTAATCGAAGATAAGTCTACGCTTAAAACACATTACTAGGTGGTCCGTTTCCATGAAAACCACGAAGTCTATGCATTCAAAATCATAACACTAAGTCTAAGAGTGTTTATTCTCTTAGCACAACATTACATATGAAACGAGTTTCAACAATTCACATGCTAGCCCTATTCAAATGGTAATCGCTAAAGGTACGCCAAATCTGTTGATGGCTGAGGGTTTGCCAAAAATCCTATGAACACCCCCCGTAAGGGGTGATTATGTTTATGTATTCAAAATCATAGCACTAAGTCTAAAAGAATTCATTCTTTTAGCATAATGTTACATGTAAAACGGGTTTTAACAATTCACATGCTAGCCCGATTCAAATGGTAATCGGTAAAGGCGCATCAAATTTGTTGAGGGCTGAGGATTTGCCAAAAATCCTATCAGTATTGCGATTATTTGTTCTAGATTGGATAAAAAATTCGTAATAAGAAGGAGAATGCGCTAAGTAAAGACTTTGTTTCATTAATAAAGTCAAGTTAAATAAAGATACAAAAGTGAAAGCTATCGGTCCGAATACAATCCACGACTGAGCATCTGAAGTTCTAACGTAAAGAGCTCATCTGCATAACTCTGCTCGAGTATAGCCTGCAGCTCAGCCCAAATGGAATCTTCGGATGTATCTAGTATCTTTACAACTTTGCTTCTTAACTTTGCCAATTTCTCCTCAGCAGGCTCTAACTTCTCCTGTGTCTGTCTTCGAGAGTTTTCAGTATTTGCTAATTCTTCTTCAAGAACGTGCAAGATTCTTTGGTGTATTTTAGGGCCTTTTCAAGATCGGCTATCTTCTCGTCAGCCAAGGCTTAAGAGCTAAGTAATTCAGCCCTAGCCTTGTCCTTCCTCGAGAGATTAGCCTTCATCTGCATAACAGAGCCCTCTTGTGCCTGAAGATCGTCTCCGATGGATGCTCTGGTGTCATGCTGCTGCTTTAGCTTGGACTCCAACCACATATCAACAAACGAGGAAACACCTCTAGTCATCCATTCCCCTAACTATTGGGATTCGCGCTCGAGTACGGCGAGATCTACTGTGAGGGAATCAGCTAGCTCTAAGTACCACTCCTCTCTAATCATCGTCATAGGGCGATCACGAGATCGTCTGAACTGATCAAAATAGTATCCATGATGAACGATCCTCTTCACCATTTTGCCCAAGAAGGTAAGGAAACTCTCAGGATCTATATGGAATATGTCCTTGTCCGGATCAGTATCAGATAATAAGGCCATGATGCGCTCGTATATAGACGGTAGATGCCCTACAAGTAATTGTGCAGTAGAATAAGAAATTCTAAAATATTACAGGGGAAACTCGAAGCAAGTTATGAGTTTACTGTAAGGATCATGAATTTTCGATACTAGTTAAAATGATTTTTCGGTATTTTAAATTATTTATAATTGTTTTTAAAAAGAGTATTTGTATTTTTCTTGATTTTCTATAATTTTCTATGATTTAAAAATCTAATTATATATTTATTTAAATGATTTTGATATTTATAAATTTATTTTGTGCGGTAAAAATTTCTGGAATTAATTTATTATGTTATCGGTACTATTATGTAATATTTTAAATAATATATTGTATTATTAATATTATTACAAATTATTTCATATAATACATGGTATTATTAATTACGTGTTTTTGGTATAATTTGTTGTATTATTTCTACTATTACATATTATCTATCATATTAGTATAACTGGTACGTTTTATTGTGTATATAATTATCACATAATTATTTGATTTTAAATATAAGTAAATATATTTTTATTATTAATTATTCTTATTTAATTGTACAAAATGTGAATATCGACTATCTCATATGAACTATTGTATTAGTACAACAGATACGTTTTTAATTGTAGATAATTATTTCGTAATTAGTTTAATTTTTTTAATTACAGTAATTATTTATTTTAATTATTTTTGTCTTAATACCTAACCCTAACCCTAATATATTTATTTTTTTATTTTTATTTTTTTTATTATATATATATATATATATATATACGCACACACCAGTAACCAAAACCCATCCCTATTTACGAAAATAAAAAAAAACCCGCCGCCACTGTACATCTTCCTCCTCCACCTCTGTCCCACGTCGTCAGCCTCGGCGAGCCGCCACCTCGACACTGAGCACCACCCCACTGCCTGACCACCCCCGAAGCCAGCCCCCACCCTCGGCCGTACCTTTTCCAGCCGCCCCTGTTCTCTCTTCAACTCGCCCAAGCACGCCGCCGTTGGCCTTCCTCAGACCCGCGTCGCCTCCAGCCCTTGATCGCCGCCCGACAGCCCTAACGACGCCGAGATCTGCCCGCTGCCACCCGCAACACCGCCAGCCCCATCTCTTCGCGTCCGCCACCCCGTCGAGATCCCCGCTGCCCTTGACCCGCACCTATATTCCGCAGCCCCGCATCCCCTCGACCACCGCAGTCTCCACCTGAGCCCGTCATCATCGCCGACGAACTCCAGCGCCGCCCCCACTCCACTGCAGCGAGCCGCGCCCCAACTCCGTAGCCCTCTCAGATCCAAACCCACCTCGTCGCTACCGCTCCCCTTCGACAACCAATGACGCCACCTCGCCGTTGCCCGACGCCGACCCGAGCTCGCCGCTTGGCCTTCGCCTTCAGTCCCGACCCACACGTCAACGTCGATCCGTTCGACGAAACCCCGAGGAAAGATCCCCTCTCTTGTCTTGTGTTAAAATTATTTTTGATTAATTAATAATATTGAATAGTTTATTTCATGTGATAATTATGTGTGGAATTACTTGTGAATTGATGAATATAAAATGACAAATTTATATTTTGGAAAGTTGGATAAAATTTATGAGATATTGTGAAAAGAAAAAAATAGAAATAATTTATAAAAAAAATAGTTACTGTTCATACAGAATAAATAATAATAATATTATATTTTAAAGTTTATTTTTGAATAATTTATGAGAAATTAATTAAAAGGATTTATTTTTGGAATTAATGAATTTATGAGCATGATGATTGGAAATTACGACATTTCATGTGTATTTATTTGATAGTTGTAGTTTTATCTTGAACTGTTATTAGTAGTTGTTCATATTTTTTGTTCATGATTCATGACACTGTTATATAGTATTTATTGTATTTATCATCCCTTGTTATAATTGAGAATCGTTAGGATTTTATGGCTATAGTGACCTGTGTGAAATGAATAAGACCTAGAGGCATGTGTTGTATTGACTTAGAAAAGCGAGAAGAGTTGAGATGGGGAATTCTTGGTTTAGGAGATCGGATGTGATTGTTGATTATTTCCAGGCTTGCACCAACGATATTCCTGTATAGCGTTGGGGTGGGTCTGAGGTGATATGATATTGTGATTGTTGGTTATTT
>BQKN01000917.1:122805-154344 GCA_022839385.1 Asparagus kiusianus | reverse complement strand
TTGACCCATATTTTTTATGTCTGGGATGATTTACCATTGATGATATGTCTATTTCTTATTCTGGGTTGTCCTTATATTCTTGCTATTGTGATCAGGGACCTATGCCTTCGCATTGTATTTATTTTTAGACGCTTAGCGTATTGGATTGAGAAGAAAAAGAAAAAAAAAAGAGAAGAAAAAATGATAGTGTATATTTCTTCTCAATCTAATACGTCGCGGGCTTGTTCACGTTCCGATTCCCGGGTATTTTAGGAAGCGGGGCATGACATTTACCAACGCCAACAAAAATCCCTTCAGTTTGGCGTTCTGTACTTAGTTCTGCTAACCTAATCTCAGGAACTCACGGAATGGTGGTAGGCATAACTATCGTTGGTATATCGACTCCTCTAGGTGACCTCACAATGTTTGTGTCCATCAGATCTGAAGGAATAGTAGCCTGAAACTGAGAACTAGGCGGCTGAGCCGTGGCCGTGGGTCCCTCTAATGATGAAGGGACAGAACCCTCATGCAGGTCAGGAATGCTAATAACCGTAGCTGTATCTGCCCCAGTGACTGGTCCTATAATCAAAACTCTCATGTGGTTAAATAAAATATTAATAGATAAATTAAAAATGATCTATGAAGTAGATGCACACTTGCAGATGAACCACTATCAACGGATGGTCCTGCAGCCTCTTGAGTGACCAGCTCAGCCGACATGTCAATGAGCAGCCTGTTATCATATCCTGAGAAGTTTGGCGCTGAGTCAAATACATATCCGCTGAATCCTCCAGGATCCACACCATGAAATGCTTCCTCCTTGACCGGTCCCTCCATTATGGCATCTACACAGGAGCCTAAATGTTGAGTAAAGAGAAAGAAACTAGAGTTCATGATAGTGGGAATCAGATTCACCTTAGCAGTTACCAAAGATTCTGTTACCCTAACATTCGTGCCCGTATCCTTCAATTTGTCTAAAAGAGAATAAAGCACGGAAACAATTAAAGGGGAAACAAATTCTAAATCACCTAACTCCCTTAATTGCCACTTGAATAGTGTACTACTGGTGTCAGATAGACCTGGACTTAGAATCCTTGGCTCAACATTGGTACCCTAGCCAACTCTTTTGCCAACCTCGATAGGTATGGGCTCATCATTAATAGTATCATATATCTGCTGCACGAAGCTCGGGCCCTCGAAATGGTTGATGTTGGAGAAGATAGAGTTGTATGGAAATTCACCTTCATCATGACCCCCTGAAACAAGAGACATGATTAAGTTCAAAGAATCCATAAGCAAACTAATTAAAGGATACATGCTAGTGGGGGATTACCTTCTCTACTAATGGATACGTGGGCAAGTAACTCTGCCTAGCGAACGTGCGGATCGACATAGGGCTTACTCACTATCTTCTTCTGCTTAGGGAAGTGAGCCTTCATGTGGGTACTAGGTCTCTCATGGTTAGATTTGGCATGCACCTCAACCCGTGTAGCAGACTCATCGGTGGACTGTAATCTTGCACGACAGGAGATAAGAGGTTCGTCTTCTTCAACCATCCCACCTGGGGTAACGTCATCTTATTAGGATAAATAAAAAAACCTCTGGCCTCGGCTTTGATGGAGCTGGTGGAGGTTTAGGGAAAATAGAGCGCTGAGCCCGACGAGCAAACGCTAGACTCAGTAATTTTGAGAAGAAAGAGTCTGACAGACCTATCTCAAGTTCTTCCTTAATGCTTCCAAATCCGATATCCGTAACTTCAAGGTCTTCTTTGGAAATCTCATCATCGTGATTAGTAGGAAGGAACCCATCCTTATCCTCCATTCTACCTCTGCCTCTGCGGGAGGGTTTGACAGGCTTCTTCCCCTGCTTCTTCAAAAGCTTAGCATCACTAGCGGCCTTAATAGTAGCTCAAACTAAATATTCAGCCTCCAACTCTACGATGTCCTTAATGTTCATAAACTCATTCGCAGAAATGAGCCACTTGAAGCTGAGGAAGGTAAGTTGTGGTTTACGCCTGGATGTAGGGAGAGTGAAGGTGGCGCCCGTACAACCTATCATCCTCCAAGCCATGCTCGAACACCGTCTATAAGATCTCCCTCGGTCGTCAAGTCTTGGTTCGGGTTCCTAAAATACAGTTGGTCGTAACCAAACTGACGAGCAAATCGACTAAGCAAATAAGGCTCTATATGGCAACGACTCTTCACACGAAGGACGAGATATCCGGGACGGATGTTCACCAACCAATGGAAACAACCCATATCAAGATAAGTCCGACCAGTCCCTGACTTCTCTTCATCAAATAATACCTCGTCATAGCGGCCATAGAAACGAGGAAAAAATTTGAAGAACTCCCAACACTTGTCAATTTGAAGCTCTTGTTTTGCCTCGGTGAAAGTCTTCGAAAACCACTTGCTCTCCTCTAATGATTGTAGGAGCGGACGGAGGTATTGGCAGTGCTCGGTGCTGACATCAAATCGGGTTGATGAAGGATGAGCCATGTCATCAAATATGTATATAGGAACTCAACTTTCACGGGAAGTATCTCGGTCGATGGATCGAGCCCCATTAGCGTAAGACCATCGACCATATATCTAAGCCCACAATGAATATCGGCAACCATCGCTAGAAGTAGAAAAAAATCCTTCCCATGAGCTAACTAGATAGCCAGGAAGAGAACCTCAATCGACAAAGTGTCAGAAAATTAATATGGAACGATGCACTTCTTCAACCAAATGGCGAGATACCCTGCCAGAAGAGTCATAGACCGAATACGCTTCTGCACATGCCATAGGAATGTTCAAAACTTGGTCCCCGTTGAAAAAAGGCCCTCAACAACAGCAATAGTGAATGATTGAGCACCGGTCTTCATGATCAGATCATTAATCGCAGAAGGAGTCAGAGGAGCTAACTCACAAATAGTTTCGCCAGAATTACTCTCCAAGTGCTGAAACAAATAATCAGCAAACTACTTCAAGATTATCTGTTTCTTCTTCTTCGCCATGTGGTTCATACTGACTAGAGCAGTCTGATAGTTACGCGTAAGATCCTAAAACGTATCATACATGTCGGAAGAAGCTCTCTTCCACTGCCTCAGCTGCCGATTGGTTGGAAAATACTCCTGGTACGGGTAATCTCCCATCGAAATTCTGGAAACCTTCTGCATTTCATGAAGAGCCAACCCTAACTTTCCATTGCGAGTCAAGAAAGTGTTGGTGTCAGGGTTATAAAGCTCCAACAATGCTAGGAAATGGTGTCTACTGATCAGTAATCCGTACTTAGTGGCGCGTACCAATGCATACAACCTGTTGTGCTTCAGTTCACTCTCCTAGCGCCCAAGAACATAACTCGTCATACGAGTCCACCACCTCTTTAGTGGGGAATGCACCCAATCGTAGCACCTGTAGTCCTTTATAGGGAGTTTCCTCCCAAGTCTGGCGAGACGGTTCCTCACTGTGTTTGCAGCTATCAACATTTCATCTGCCGGTGCTGTATCAAGTACCAGAATCCCTAGTCGAAGGCCACGAATATAGCTATACCCATCCAAACCCGGGGCTTTATGCTGGGTAATAAATCCATAATAGACTCTCTCATAATAATTTGTAAGAGGCCAAGACATCTCCCGTCCCATGGCTTATGCCTCTAAATGTGCAAATGAATATTGGCGAGGAATAGGAGGGATATACAGTGGACTTCTGCCGTCATCATTCAGCCATTGCTCATCATCAAGAGTCAGCATATATGGATCCTCAACATGATCACCGAACAAATGATCTGACTTCTTCAAAGCCTGACTAGAGCTAGAATCTTTAGTAAGGAGAGGATTTGTGATCAACTGTCGTAATGTACGCTGACCCTCATCTCGTACTAGCTGAGGGACCTCCTTAGGTCCAGCCGGATCAAACTGAGGAGTCGAACCAATAAGCATCTTATCAACAGTAGTGGTAAAAGTCTCTCTGCTACAACTGCTCGTGGCATAAGGTAGGAATCCATCTGCAGGAAACTCAACTGAAACACATAGCACATAGTTAGAAAAATGTTTCTAAAATGAAAATAAGGAGTTGAACTCATTTCACAAATCGGAAAGATGGAGTCACTACTTGGTTAATTGGCGAGATGATTTCAACTGTTCTACACGAGAGGGACAATGTAAATTGTCACACAAATAATGTGACAATATACCCCACCCTATAGTGTGCAATACATAATGAAATCGCCCTATTACCCTAAAGACGTGTATTGGCCAAGCAAAACATGTCCTTTAAAGCTTCAATCCCTGCAAAGGAGGACATTGGCTCTTCCTGAATGACTCGCCAAGGAGACAAATGAGGGTGCAATACACAAGATATCAAATTTACAAAAGCTATAAAAGCTCACCCCCATATGAAGAAGCTGCAGGAGCCTCCCTCTCGCTATGATGTGAAGTCGAGCGACTCTTGTAAAAGTGCGATCGTCGTGGAGACATTGCCAACCTGCAATGAAGATCATCAAGTCAAGTACAATCATAAATTGAAGAAACCAAAATTAAAAAGGGAAATTATGAACTTTAACTGAAATCCTACAAATAAAATGAGATTTTACGGTTGAAGTCTAATTATACCTATATACAAACAATGGGTTTGATTTACATCCAAAACCCCTCAAAATCTTTTTAGTTGAAATACCTAAAATACCCCTCATCAAGAGTTCGACCATGGGTATGCAACCCAAGCCTACAACTTTTGTCCACTTTTGCAATATAACCTCTCACAAAATTTTAGCCATGGGTATGCAACCCATGCCCCCAAATTTCAACGTCTTTTGCGCTTAACCCCCTCAAAGTTTCGGCCACCAATGAGTCCCTCAAATCTCATCAAAATTCGGTCATGGGTATGCAACCCAAGTTTATCAAATTTGGCCATGAACAAGCCCTTCAAACTCATCAACATTTCGGCCATGTATGCAATATAACTCCTCAAAAAAAAATGTTCATAGCCTCAAGCCTATCAAAAACAAGTTTTTAAATTTCATCCTCATGCAAAAAGAAAAAAAAGCATCAAAATTTCGGCCATATCCCCATATCCACAATCAAAGTTTTAATCTTTCCTCCAAAACCTATGAGTTCTTAAAATAAAATCAAGCATACAAGTTGTGGAGGAAGCTTACCCAAATCAAGAGCTTGAGAATAATTTTCATCCAAGAACAATAGGAGGGGAAGATGATGCTTCAGATCCTTTTATAAGAAGAGTTTAAGAGTCCTTAAAGAGGGGATTAAGGGTTCTTAAAGAGAAGGATTTATCGGTTATGAAGAAGTGGGTTTTGGGATGAAGAGTTTTGAGGAAGAAGATAAGAAAATAAGAGGGAATTCAAAATTTGAGGGGGAACACAAAGGACTTCTGTATAAAACGCTACACCCATGCCCTAGGACGGCCTATCTCTCTCCTCTATCTTTCATGATATCTCTCTCTCCTTGACTGAGACACTCATTGTGTCTCGGCCGAGGAGGAGACACAAGCTGTATCTCGAGCCCAAAACATGACCCCACTATTCAATGATGCTGTTTTGGTCCGTATTCCCCCATTACTCATTGTTTCAGTGTGTTTGATATCCGTATTCACACTCTGATGAGTATATGAGTATAAACTGCATCTTCTTGAATCTCTAACGGGTACATGAGGTTAAACTGATTCTCAAAACTCCTAAGAGTATACGAGTATAAACTGGTCCTCCCCGCTCTAATGCTTTAAGAGCCTAAACTGTGTAGACTACAGTTGATGTATGAGTATGAACTGTGTTTACACCGGTCAACACGTTGTGATGAAGGTCATCGTCGGTCAACGCGTTGTGATGAAGGTCAATGCCTATCAACGCATTGCGATGAAGGTCAACACTGGCCAATACTTGTAATAAAAATCAGCGCATCGACAAATTTTGCTGAAACAAGGCTCAAATCAAGTCGCAGCTGGACTAGATGAGTCGACACCTCCTATGTTAACTCGAAAGGCAAAGCCAATCGACACGAAGCCCGAATAGACGAGTCGACGCCTCCTGTGTCGACTTGAAAGTCAAATCCAGTCGACATGAAGCTTGCCTAGACGAGTCGACACCTCCTATGTCAACTCAAAAGGCGAAGCCAGTCGACACGAAGCCCGAATAGACGAGTCGACGCCTCTTATGTTGACTCAAAAGGTGAAGCCAGTCGACACGAAGCCCGAATAGATGAGTCGACACCTCCTGTGTCGACTCGAAAGGAGAAGCCAGTCGACATGAAGCCAGTCGACACGAAGCCTGACCAGTCAACATGAAGCCCGACCAGACAAGTCGACACCTCCTGTGTCGAATCAAAAGGCGAAGCCAGTCGAGATGAAGCCGAACTAGATGAGTCGACACATCTTGTGTGTACTTGAAAGGCGAAGCTAGTTGACACGAAGCCTGACCATACAAGTCAACACCTCATGTGTCGACTCGAAAGGCGAGGCCAGTCGACACGAAGCCTGACCAGACAAGTCGACACCTCCTGTGTCGATTCGAAAGGAGAAACCAATCGACACGAAGCCAGACTAGACAAGTCGACAGATCTTATGTCGACTCGAAAGGTGAAGCCAGTCGACGCGAAGCCTGACTAGACAAGTTAACACCTCCTGTGTCGACTCGAAAGGCGAAGTCAGTGGACACGAAGCCAGTCGACCTGAAGCCCTGACCAGACGAGTCAACACCTCCTGTGTTGACTCGAAAGGTGAGTCTAGTTAACACAAAGCCAGTCAACACAAAGACCCAACCAGATAAGTCGACACCTCCTGTGTCGACTCGAAAAGCAAAGTCGGTCGACACAAAGTCAGTCGACACGAATCCTGACTAGTCGATACGAAGCTCTACCAGAAAAAACGACACCCTTGTGTCACTCAACATCTCGACTAACCAGACGAGATGACCCTCTTGTGTCAACATGAAAAGTGGTCTTAGTCGACACGCTCTGCGATATTAGTCGACACGCCCTTCGATTCTTTAAGATTGTATGATAATCCCAGAGAGTTCAATCATAATTCAGATACGAATCCCAGATGAAAATAGTCAGTTCAACATTGATTTAACAACACGAGCTACAATCAGAAATCAACACACCAGCTTCAATTCGAGACTTCAACAACGGTCAGAAGATAAACGCAGAGTTGGAAGAATTTTAGCTATTTGATAAAATATTGAATAGACTTAAAATCAAAAAAGTTAAGAACTGAAGCCAATTGTAGGTCATTTATACTAACTAAAGGTTGAGCTTATCACATCCAAAGTATTTTATGCTCTTCTATAAAAGAAATAAGACTGAAATACTTTAAAGGGGGTATCTGTAGGCATTAAAAATTACCTATAGGTTCCCACACGCTGGTCGAGAGGAAGAGAAGATGATAAATGTTATTATCCAAGTCAAGTGGAGTTATCTCACATCGACAAGCACATAAAGCAAGTCGACAAAGCGTACGAATCAATAGGGTGGCAGAATAATAAAAAGACGATTCGGCCGGGAGTTATATTTTACCCACAAAAAATGGAGCGTCACTCATGTCTCATCCACCCTACGTGTGATTCACTAATGGGAAATTGTAGATCACTTCTTCAGATTTGCAATGCACTTTAAATTGCATATGAAAGCACCCTAATGTCACTAGGAAGGAACCTTAGAGGGGGGTGAATAGGGTTTATGCTAATCTAATCAGATTTATGCCTATTTAAAGCTTTACTAACAAATATATCCTAGCACAAGTGATATAAACAATATATGTGCGAGGATAATAAACCAAGGGCAATATGAACACAAACAAGAAAGTGGAAATATAAACAATAAGCATAGACAAAGGCGATATAAGATATGAACACAAAAATTAGTGCGCCAATGCAATCACAAACAAACAATATGATCACGGAGTTCGGTCCCCAAGACCTACGTCTTCGCTCCTCATCTCGAGGAGATCTCCACTATCACAATCGGGTTTTTTATGCTCACCCAAATAATGTTTACACCACACACTCGGTTTTCTAGTTCATCGAAAACTTTATAATCTCACACTCTTGCAATCCTACTTTACACCCTCTAAGTGTTGGCCTCTAGCCTGTATCTCCCTCAAGTGTTACGAATTACAATCTACCTCTAGGAATGACCACCTACTCCACTCCTCTTGGTACGACCCCGTCTCTCACCATACACTTCTCTCGGTGTACAAGTGTATTACAAAATGATCTTCACAATTAAGGCTCATAAATATAAATTTGTTCTCTACAACAGATGAGAACATAATGTAGGCTCACACTCAATGTCCCACCAACACCACAACCCAAATTATACTATGAATGTAAATCCAATAAGCTCAATGGTTATGTGTGAAAAAAAAGATTAATAAAACAAACTAAACTCAAATAAATACTAGCTTAATAAAATGATAATCAAACAATATAAATGTAAAGCTAGATTGAGTTTAGAAAAACTTCTCTATAGATAACGAGAGAGAGGGAGAAGAGTGAATGCTTAAATACCAAAGGATGATCTCCTCAAGCTCTTGTGATAGTTTCTTCACAAACCAAACTTTTAAACACACTTAGACAAAAACTTAAACCCTTAAACAAACTTGTAAAACTCTTTTAAAACTTCTCTCTTCAGTAAATAAAACTAAGGATGTGTGGGGGTATTTATAAGAACCACAAAGCCAAGAGAAAACAAGACAAACAGACCAAAAATCAAATTTATAAAAGGCTAAGAAAACTAACCGTTACAGCATCAGTCGACTGACAGCTTTCATCAGTCGACTGATGAGCTGACCGTTAGAGGTGTTTTCCAGCTCATCAGTCGACCGACGGACCTTATCAATCGACTGATGACCTCATCAATCGACTGGTTTGTCGACCAAAACAAAATAAAAACTTTTTGTTATTCTAAACATTTTCTTCAGTTGACTGAACACATTCATCACTCGACTAAAAACACTGTATCAGCCTAATATGAATAAAAAAACTAATTTTTGAAGTGCCTTTAAAAATATCAAATAAATTCTAAAAAATATAAAACTTTAGGAAATGTTTATAAACATGTTAATGAGTATGTTACAAAAATAATTTTTAGAATTGTAGTTCACATTTGTGAAAACTCATTATTTTTCAAAACAAGTCCAAAAGATGAAAATACAAAACACAAGTTTTGATATTTAGCTAAATCATGTTTTAAAACTTTATAAACTAATTTTATAGACTTAATAAAATGTGTATGTTATGATTGTTAAGTCTATAAACTAATAAAGTAATATTTTCACAAAATCATTTTTGTATAAACTTGAAAACTATAAAACTAAAATCATTCTGAGATCAGACTAAAAAATTAAGGGGAAAACACTCAAGGCATGTTAAACAGCGTCCCGATCAAAACTGATACACGTATTGTGTCTCGGCCAAGGCCGAGACATTAGTTATGTCTCGGTCAAGGCCAAGACACACTTTGTGTCTCGGCCAAGGCTGAGACACGAAGTCTGTCTCGTGTCCTAAAACACTATTTTCGTTACTAACCAACAGGATTTCGGTATATTCTGATCCAAAGCCTCCTAACTAATTTGAAACTATCTTGGAACGTGGTTAAGTGGTTACAACTGAGGATGAGATCAAATCGGTCATTCTTATCCAAAAATCAAGCTTCAGAAGCCTATAAATATGGTCCTAGGGCCTTCATTTGCACATATCCGGAATTCTCGAGTCTTGGCGAAGCCCTGTTGAATTGAAGAGTGAGGAGCACAAATTTCAGAGTGAAGGAAGAGATCTTAGTGAGTACTTCAGCACAAAGAGAGGAAGAGTTCGACAGATCTGCATCCTGTTCATCCATTTTCCTTGAGATAGTACCTAGCTGTGATTCTCGAAAAGAGTAATTGTCTCGCTGTTGTCGAGATAGTCACTTCAATTTCTTATCTCCTTTGCGAGGTAACGAAATCTTTATTCGGATCTAATCAGTTGGTGGTCCACGGATAAACCCCGGCACTGGCAAAGATCCTGCATAAGCAGAAGATCAGTAAACGATCTCTCTGTATGTGTTTTCAAGAAAGTTGTAATATTTGTTTATTTTTATTGTGTGAGGAGACTTATAAAAAGTCTTTCTTTTTTTAAACTTATTGTAACGACTAAATTTGTAATGAGTCCCGTAATGAACAAACCAACTTTTGACATGAACACCACTGAGTTGCTTATCCAACTTCCCCCACAAGTAACTTCAACTATCTTAGAGATACCCTCTCACTTTGTAACTCATCCACGAGTAGTTAAAAGTTGGTAATGGTAAAGATTTTTTGCTAAGAAATGTAGATGGAATTTTAATAACAAGAGCTGAAGCGTGTAGGATTAACTGTAGCAAAGCTTGATACCGCTGCAAGATGCTTGATGATGTTTTACAAGGATAAGTCGCATAAGAAGGCATTGAAAAAAGTTGGAGTGGAGCATTGAAGGTCATTGAATGAACTTGTAGGCAAACTTTGTAATGTTATTCATTGTACTTGAGTTCAGTCCATGTAACTTGACTTTTGTCGCTGTAACTTTAGTTATCACATGAATAAAATTGTAGTTTTATCCATTGATAGCTCTCTTCTTTTGTGCACTTAATAATCATAACTTAGGATTTTTAGCAAACCCTCAGCTATTAACAGATTTGATTTACCTTTACAAATTATCGTTTGAATTGGGCTATAGCCATACTATTCCCCTCAGTATTATGAGTTGTCGAGAAGTTTCTTTTAGACTTAAAGCTAAAATTTCTTCTCTCCCCTTAGCCATTCAAGGCCTTGGGTTACGTTAATTACAACAATTAAGTTGTAATCAGGTCAGGCCATATCGTTTGGTGCGATGACTTAGCCTAAGAGTGAAATAGCGACTCATCGCTTGATAGGTCGCTATCCGGGAATTAAGGGTCGATAAGCACATCACTTGGTAGGCCGTCATCAATGAACAACGTCATCTACAGGAATGATAGTGTTGGAATAATCGAGCCGTTCAGGGATGTAGGAGTATGACGATTGATTATAATAGTAGCACATCACATGGTAGGCTACTATCATTAATTGTTCTAAGGAGATTAGAATGTTCAAAAAGGATCAGGCTATTTAGGGGTGTAGAAGTATGACAACTGATTAGAATAGTAGCACATCTCACGGTAGGCTACTATCAACGATTGTTCTAAAAAGATTAGAACGCTCGGAAAGGATCAGGTCATTCAGGGACATAGAAGTATGATGACTAATTAGAATAGTAGCACACCGCACGGTAGGCTACTATTATTGATTGTTCTAAAAAATTAGAATGCTCGAAAAGGATCAGGTCATTCAAGGACGTAGGAGTATGACGACTGATTAGAATAGTAGCACATCGCGTGGTAGGCTACTATCATCGTTTGTTCTAAAGATATTAGAACGCTTGGAAAGAATCGGGTCATTCATGGATGTATGAGTATGATGACTGAATAGAATAGTAGCACATCACATGGTGGGCTACTATCATCGATTGTTCTAAAAATATTAGAATGCTCGGAAAGGATCAGCTCGTTGAGAGATGTATGAGTATGACGACTGATTGGAATAGTAGCGCATCACATGGTATACTACTACTTATCGGATAACGTCTTTTGTGAAAATGATGTAGGTATCAAAAATTACCAATAGGTTCCCACACACAGCTCGAGATAAAGAGAAGATGAAGAATGTCGATATCTGAGTCAAAGAAGATCATCCGATGCTAAAGGAAAGCAAAGGAACGTGCAAAATAACGAAACAAAGAAGCAACAAAGCGTGCAAATCAACGAAGAAGCAAATGAGACACAACAAATTTTTGTTGAAACCCGAGATAGATAAAAACTATCTCTCATGCCAAGATAGATAAAAACTATCTCTCATGCCGAGAAAGATAAAAACTGTCACTCACAGTTAGACTCCCCCAAAATGCATTTGTTGATGATTTCTCAGGATTTGTGCTATCTAGTACCTCCTTAACTGCTTTGGGATCATCCCTAAACATGGTAAATTTGTTTCTAACTAAAGAGACAATCAGATCATAAAATCTTATCCGAAAACATAACATTTGAAGCCTATATATACACCCCTAGTGCCCCTATGCATGGGAGAGCTAGAATTTCGGACTTTCAGGCAAGTTGCTGTTGTTCTAAGAGCAGAATCCATGAATTTTAGCAAGAGAGAGGTGAGGCCTTGGTAATTTTCTGAACATAAAAGGAGAATTTTGAGAGATCTACAGCCTTTCCATCTTCCCTTAGGATCAAACATCGTTTTGATCTCGAGAAGAGTATTTATCTCATATTATTAAGATATTTACTTCTGTTCATGTGTCTAAGACAAAACAAGAACAGCGAGCCTTCGTTCCGATCAACCCAGATCTGATACTCGACAGTCCATGGATCAAAGAGTCCCCGACACAAGCAAAGATCTCACGCAAGCAGCGACCGATAAACGATCTTGTGTTTGTTTCTAGGAGAGCTCATTTTTTATTTTATTCACGTAAGAAAAGTCTTATAAAAAGGATCCTTCTTTTGAATCATGTAATTGATAAACCGTTATAATGGATTTCGTGAATAAAAAAGATTTTCGACGCAAGTACGCTGGTGACCATAGTTGGAGATAACAGTCTCGTTGCTGAGACTATCACGTCGCAACTGAAGATCAAGATCTTGGTTAATTCAGTGGTTGAGTACGAGTTCGACGAAGCCAAGTTCGAGGAATATTTCTCATCGTCTTCATCAAAATCCTCCTCTCCCTGCAAGTGATGAAAGATCTCGTCTTTGAAGGAGGCGTATTCACTGATGAAGGCTACAAGTGACTTTGCTCACCACGACTCCTCTCCAGTCAATGAATTTTTCAACCAAAGTACGCCAACTCTGATGAAGAGGGCTCATCAGAGGAGACGCCAATGCCAGCCTCATCAAATCGCCAAGGCCTTGGAACAAGTCGATGGGGTTCATTACTATGCGGACTTGGAGTTCAAGAAGTGTCAAGTAATCTAGCCACCTCAACGGCAATTTGCTATCACTTCTTCCAAACCATCAACGGAAGAATGAGTTCTCATCAAAAAGACTCATTCAACCATGAAAAAGCACATTCAGAAGCACTGTGCATGTGCCGCATGTGTGCATGCCATTGTGCGAAAGGCACAACATATGAAAAAGAAGGAAATAGCCAAAAAATTGCCAAAGTCCTACGAAGTCTGGGTGCTAAAATTGAAGACTATGCCGAAATCAAGTGAAATGACTGCGTCGATGTCAAATTGTCTCGACCAAGGTCGATACACATCAGACTGTCTCGACCAAGGCCGAGACACACCAAGGTGTCTCGGCCATGGCCAAGACATCTTGGGGTGTCTCGCCCAAGGGACACCTCCATGACTATTTCTTCGTATCTCCCAACATTCTCTCTTATCCTGGTCTCTCCCGTACTTCTGCTGAAGCCCTATGGTAGTATTGATCTGTCAAAATTCAAAGTAACAATGGCGGATCGACTCAATTCTCTGCACAAGGATCAAGGTAAAGTTCTGGTAAAAGAACACAAAGCTCTAGTGATTAAAACCCGAGCAATTCCTCAGACCGAGGGTCATACAAACACTCCCGTCAAGCCAATTGCTACTGAAAGGTGTCCCACCACTTCCAAACAAATCGGGGCACCTTAACATAGTTGTTCGTACGACATGCAGAAAAGAGGTAAGGAGGCCTCCCCTTTTAGGAGAATTCCTATCACTTTTTGCCTGGGGTTGCGTGTCAAAGCCCAGGAGCCCATAAGTTTCCACACTCGTAAGGGGTGGTTCTAAACGTGCGACTCCTAACGTAATATCGCACCAACAAATGATAGGATGCTCCAGTCATCATGCCAATGAGTTGCACCATCAGGCTAAGGGTGCAAACAAATCTTGGAAGAGGATTGTCCGAAAAATGAGTTCTCATTGTCCATCCGAGAGACTTATCAGGAAAGTATTATCAAAATGTAGCCGCCCCAGGACCATTTCACAAAGGGTCTCGGTATTCGAGAAACTTACAACTGAAGCATTAAAGCTCAGATCAAAACGCTTCCACATGAGAACATCCGCCATTCAGGATGATGAATTCCCTAAAGTCACAATCAACATGGTTAACAAAGGAAAGTTTACGATTGATTCAAATGGCTCTAATCCCAACTTTCTCTGGGAAGGAAAGTCGATTCAGGAATTGCCCTGTGAATGTCTTAACTCCAATTGGGAGCTACTTGATGTGGGGATTATTCGAGGATGTGCGAAGGACTATCTTTAGATGATGAGCCCTCAGATACGTGTTTTGCATTCACTTCACATGATACAATGTCTAGCATAGGAAAAGATAGGGAGTCATTCATGATCACCCCAGATCAATTAGCTCAAATACTTCAAGAAGCGCTTATGAAACAAAAGGAAGAACTCAGAGCTGAGATGAAAACAAAGATTGATTTGTCCATGTAGCAAATGAGAGAGTTGCAGGCTCAAAGACTTCAACCACCTGAATCCAATCAATGGGCTAAGTCTAGTCATTGCACTGCACCTGTCACATCCATTTGAAACGATGCAGATGACAGCGACACAGAAGTGGACAAAGTCATCATTGATGATTCACCCCTCAATAACATTAGGGGTGGTTTAAATGTTCCTCCTAACAATAATAGCACTGGGGGTGGTTCAATTGTACCTCTCAATAGCACTGGGGGTGGTTCAATTGATTTTTCTCAACGTCCTTCAAATAAAGATATAGACGAGGAAAAGAAGATGAAAGAGCTTGAGAGTAAGGTCAGCACCTTAATGTCCGCTCAAGAAATTAAGAAGACTGGCATCCCATACCTATATCCGAGAGATTAGGAGTCGATCCTGTACCTGACGAAGTTCAATTTTATTAACTTCACGCTATTTGACGAGAAAAGCTCACCAATCCAACACCTGATCTACTTCAAGTCTCACTTAGGAGTGATCTCTGGGAACTAACCCTTGATGACTTGGTTATTTGTGGGCACCCTTCGTGGGGCCGCCTTTAATTGGTACCAACATCTTAAGCCATGAAGCGTCAATAGCTGGGATGATATGAAAAGCCTATTTCTCAGCCACTTCTTCGATGATGACACTGAAGTGTCGATTGGAGTTCTTCTAAATGAGAAGCAAAAGGACAGGGAGACGGTTGATAATTTTGTCAAACGCTTTCGCAACCAGGAGATGAACTACTAAGATCTGATCACGGAGGAATTCATCCTTCAAACCTACCACAATAACCTTTGTTTGGATGTCCTGGAGGTCATGAGAGTTGTACTTTTAACCACCTAGAAAGAGTTAAAACTACACGGTGAACAGGCCGAACGCTTTCTCGAAAGAAAGAAGGTTGAGAGAAGCCAACCGACGGCTAAGGCATCTACAACTGCTATTGACATTCACCATATGTCACAAAGGACTCCTAATCCGAGGTTCTAGGAAGAGCATTCTTTTGGAGATGATGAAGTTTCATCCATCTTTAAGTACCTCCTTGCAAACAATAAAATCAAGCTATCACTGATTACAAATCAAGAGGAAGCAAATAAGACTTCAGATCCGAAGTACTGTGCATATCACAGGAGGGTCCATCACCCTACCAAGACTTGTATTACTATGAAAAATAGCATTCAAGCCTTGGTTAACGCCGGTATCATGACGAAAAAAAAGCTAAATGAGAACGACATCCTCCGATAGGTATATGAGGATAAACTGCTCCCTGACACTCCGATGAGTATACGAGTATAAAGTACATCTCCTTGAACCTCTGACGGGTATATAAGGTTAAATTGACTCCCGAAACTCCGATGAGTACACGAGTATAAATTCCATACTCCAACACCTTAAGAGCTTAAACTATGTAGACTCCAGTTAACACACGAGTACAAACTATGTTTATGTTACAACGGAGGTCAACAACGGTCAACGTGTCAACAATTTTGCTATAATCAGGCTCAGGATAATTTTCTGGTCAAAATTACCCCCGGGAGTTCAATTGTAATTCAGATACAAACTCCTAACGAAGATAATCAATTCAACGTCGATTCAATGATACGAGCTAATTCAGAAATCAACACATTGGTTTTTGGTTCAAGATTTCAACAACGGTCAGACGATAGACGCAGAACCAAAATTTTTTTAGACTATTCGAAAAAATACTAAATAGACTGAAAGCTAAAGAAGTTAAAGAATTGAAGCCTGGATTTATCCGATCCAAAGTATTCCAGACTCCTTAATAATAAATATTAAGGAGGTTGAAAACTTTAGAGGGGGTATCTGTAGGCGTCAAAAATTACCTATAGGTTCCCGCACACAGCTCGAGACAAGGAGAAGATGAAGAACATTGATATCTTAGTCAAAAAAGATCATCCGATACTAAAGGGAAGCAAAGGAACGTGCAAAAAAAAATGGAGCAAAGAAGCAATAAAGCGTGCAAATCAGCGAAGCGATAAACGAGACACAACCAATATGTCTTAAAATCTGAGACAGATAAAAACTATCTCTCATGCCGAGACATATAAAAATTGTCTCTCATGATGAGACAGATAAAAACTGTCTCTCATGACGAGACAGATAAAAACTATCTCTCATGCCGAGACAGATAAAAACTATCTCTCATAGTCAGACTCCTAAAAACACGTTTTTTGATGATTTCTCAAGATTCGTGCTATACAGTACCTCCCTAACTGCTTTAGGATCATCCCTAAACATGGTAAAGTCATTTCTAACTAAAGAGACGACCAGATCACGAAATCTTATCCGACAACATAGCATCTGAAGCCTATAAATACAACCCTAGTGCCCCTATGCACGGGAGAGCTAGAATTTCGAACTTTGAGGCGAGTTGCTAACATTCTAAGAGCAGAATCCATGAATTTCAATGAGAGAGAGGTGAGGTCTTGGCGATTTCTAAAGATAAAGGGAGAATTTCGAGAGATCTACAACCTTTCCATCTTCCCTTAGGATCAAACGTCGTTTTGATCTCGATAAGAGTATTTATCTCGTATTATTGAGATATTTACTTCTATTCTTGTGTCTAAAATGATACAAGAATAACGAACCTTCACTCTGATTAACCTGGATCTAATACTCGGTGGTCCATGGATCAAAGAATCCCCGGCATAGGCAAAGATCTCATGCAAACAGAGATCGATAAACGATCCTGCGTGTGTTTCTAGGAGATCTCTTTTTGTTTTCATTATAATGAGAAATCTTATAAAAAGATTAACTCTTTTGAATCTTGTAAACAATAAATGTTGTAACGGATTCAACAATAAAACTGATTTCTAATGCAAACAAATGACATAGTTAACTATCAAAGGTAATCATTAACATGATAGAAATTTGTAGACCCGTCATCCTATTGAAGAGGATCGACGGGGGAAATATGAGAGGAGATCAGCTATCAGAGGTGAGCGTTAACGTGATAACTTTGTGTGAGTTGAAGAAAGACTTTGGGTAGTACTTCTTTAGAAATTTGCTATTAATAGGCATCATGATCTTATCACCATTCAGTTTGATGAGGCGATAAGCTCCATTCGAATAGGCCGTCTCTATTATGAATGGACCTTCCCATTTGGGTTAGAATTTTCCTTTCTTTTTGGAGTTGAGTATCACCGGTCGTCGAACAACGAGGACCAACTCTCCCTCTTTGAAAGATCTATGTTTGACTTTCTTATCGAAAGCCTTGGATATTCGGGATTGATAGAACTCGATATGCTGTTGAGCTTCAAGTTGCTTTTCATCTAACGCCTCTAATTCTGCAAGATGTCATTAATGACTTTCTTCATTGGTCATCCCCGTCGCAAGTATGATCCATAGGGATGGAATATAAAATTTTAGAGGTAGTACGACCTTACAACCGTATACCAATGAATAAGGCATAGTGCCTATTGGGGTGTGGACAGTGGTGCGGTACTCTCATAAGCTTTCACCGAGCTTCTCATCCTAATCGTGTTTGCTAGAGGACGTCAACTTCGTTAAGTTCTTAACAATTGTTTTGTTGAAAGCGTCGGTTAGTCCATTAGCTGACAGATTGTAAGCAGTGGATGACAGGTTTTGTATTCTGAACTTGTCACAGAACTGAGTGAATGCATGACTAATGAATTGCGACCCGTTATCATGAATGATATGTCTTGGAACTTTATATCTGTAGATGATGTGATGTTTGATGAATTTGATCACATCGCTAGTTTTGACTTCCCTTAAAGGAACAACTTCAGCATATTTAGAGAAGTAATCAATTATCACTAGGATGAAGTGATAACCTTTTGCTGATGGCGGAGATATCTGTTCGTTGATATCCATCCCTTATGTTTCAAATGGCCATGAAGTACTGTCGGGTGTAGGTCTTCGGGCAGTCGATGAATGTAATTGGCGTGAATCTAACACGCACGGCAGCACTTGGCATAAACTACCACGTCATTGACCATTCCGGGTCAATAGTAGCCTATTCTTCATAAGCGATCCCAAAGCATAGGTCCGGGTTGGTGAGCTCTGCAGGTACCATTATGGGCCTCCCGTAGGTCTTCCTGTGCTTCTGTCATTGAGAGATACCGAAGTAATATGTCATCCTATGACCTGCAATACAATGTTTTTGTGGTTGAGTTGTAGTAGAATCTTGGTGCGTGTCTGTGAACTACTTCTCGTTCTTTGACGTTTTTGGGGAGTATGCCATACAAGACATAGTCAATGATTGGTAAATGCTAATCTCTCAGTTCGAGTTAACCCTTGCTCTGGTGAGTTACATTCACTTCCAGAGCATCCTTCGGTCGAAAGAGTTGCTGGCTTGCGATGGTGATGTGTTGACTTGTTCCTAGTGATTGAGCTAGGTTAGCTACCAATGATGCTAATGCATCCGCATGCGTGTTCTTAGAGTGAAACACATGCTCAATGCAAAAGCTTTCAAATGATCCAGCGAGTTTGATAGCCGCTATATGACATGGGATTAAGTCATCATTTCTGACTTCGTATTCCCCTATCATTTGCTTGACGATGAGCTGAGAGTCATCGTAAGCTTCGAGATGCTTTATCTCTAATTCTTTAACCTAGTCAAGTACAATGAGCAGCACATTGTACTTGGCCACGTTGTTGGAATATGGCTCCGATAAAGAGAAAGCTCAAGGTAATACTAAGTTTTGTGGAGGAAACAAGACTACCCCCACTCCCCTGATGATAGACCCGCTTGTGCCTACGCAAGATGCGTCGTCAAAGAATAACTTCCAAATTTATTCCTATGAAGTTGCATTAACCTCGTGGGTTTCATCCAGCATATCTTCAAATAGATCGGTCTTTGAATCTAGCAGATGACTGGCCATGAGATCGAAGATTGCTTTCCCTTTGACGGACTTTTATGGCATGAAGTGAATGTCATATTAGGACAGCAAGAGTGCCCATCTTGCCACTCACCAATTTAAAGACCCGGGCTGGGTCATGAAGACCCAGATAGGATTTATCCAGGAAATGACATGTATGGTTTGACTAATCAAGTAGTGTCGCATCTTTTGAATTGTGAACACCAGGGCCAAACATTCCTTTACGACTATAGGGTATTAGCGTTCAGCTCCCTGTAAGGTCCTACTCAGGTAATAGATGCTGCTCATGGCCATCGTCATCATCTTGTACTAAGAGAGTGTCAAGAGAATGTTCCATCACTCGTACGTAGATTAGGAAGGATTTTCCTAAGACGGGCATCGCCAAGGTCGGTGGGTTCGAGAGATAAGTCTTGATCTCCTCCAACGCTTGTTGGCAAGCCTCATCTCATACAAAAGAAATGCCTTTCTTCATCAATTTTGAAAAGGGTTGGTATTTACCCGAGAGATTTGCAATGAATCTGCAAATGTATGCTAGGCGTCCTTGCAGTCCCCTCAATTCTTTAAGATTTCTAGGAGGCTGAAGCTCTTGAATAGCTCGCACTTTGTCAGGGTCTATGTGAATTCCCTTCGTCGTGATGACGAATCTGAGGAATCTGCCGCTCGACATTCCCAAACATGACTTTATAGGATTCATCTTCAATTGATGGGATTGCATGAGTTCGAACATCACTCTCAGGTCTTGAAGGTGATCATATCTGTTGCGACTCTTCACGACCAAGTCATTCACATAGCATTTGGCTATCTTTCGTAGATGATCTTGAAAAATTATGCTCATGGCACGTTGGTAAGTAGTACCTACACTTTTGAATCCGAAGTGCATAACTGTGTAATAGTATATTCCCACCGGTGTTCTAAATAAAGTGTGCTTCTCATCTGCAGGGTGTATTTTGATTTGATTATACCCTGAGAATTCGTCCATGAAAGACTTCCTTTCAAACCCGCACGTATTATCGATAATGATGTTCGTAATGGGCAAGGGAAATTCATCCTTCGGACATGCAACATTGAGGTCTCTGAAGTCAATGCAGATACGGATCTTACCGTTCTTCTTCAAGACCGAAACAATGTTAGCCACCCACTCGGGATATTGTTCCTCTCTGATGAAGCCTGACTCGATCAGCTTCTTCACTTCAGCTTCGATCACCTCCATGATCTGCGGACGAAACCATCTTTGCTGTTGTTTGATAAGTTTGGCATCCGACTTGATATTGAGGCGATGCATGGTTACTTGAGGATCAAGGCCGGGCATATCCTCGTAATTCTAAATGAAGACATCAATATATTACCGTATGAGGGATATAAGGTCTTCCTTCTCCTGAGGAGGTAAGCTATCGCTTATAAATATAGGTTTGGGGCTAACCTCGTCTCTCATATTTATTTGGAGGATCTTGTCCTCCGTAGGTGGTTCACGTTGTTCAAACCGACCACTCCATTGGGCACTGACGTGACGATCTCATGCTTCATCGTAAAGTGGGATCTGGTTGTCCCCGTCAATTTTGGTGGGATCAGCTATAGCCATGTTGATTGTGAGACCCTTGAGCATATTTCCCTTGCTAACATCTGAACCCCACATCGATGATGTTGACGATGAATCTTGGGAATGGGTTCTCTTGGATTCTTCACCAAAATCGGAATATAAATCTGATGAAGAGGAGACGTAGCCCAACCCTCTTCAAGTTTTGTTGTGGTAATTGTCAGGCTTTCCTTCAGGCGCATAGGCAGGTTGAATAAACATCTTTTGTTCTTTGCTATAATTTAAGCCCTCCTTGTGGGCGAAATCATAACACATGTTCTCCATCATATGCTTTGCTACTTGATCATAGTGTGAGAACTGGGGGATGGGTTCATCGCCTTTTGACTTATCCTACAGCGTACGCATAGGTTGATCTATCTTTCCAAATATCTTTCTGATAATTATCTTAGGTTGGTATAATAAAGATTGCTTGCAAGGACTCGATCGTCTGTTTGTTTGTGAAAAACGATGAGTGCACATGCAAGTGTAAAGAAGAGTTATTATATAACCCTGCAATCAGATTGCTAGACTCATCATTACTAGTCTCTGAACTAGACAACAAGTAAGCAAAATCAAAATCTTCAGTCAAGTTAAACATGTCTGCTTCATCAGCGTCGGTTGCATTGAGGCCTTCATAGCCGATTACAATGGGTTCAATGTTGTTCAAGACAAGACCCTCATTGCTCTCAGACTCACTATCGGCCTCATTGCCACTACCAAGTTCCTCGACCGGTAGTTCGTCACCCGATTCAGGGTCCTGGTAAAGTAAAGAGTCGGTAAAGTAGTTTTCGTCTCCTTTGAAGGGGAGCTTCTCGGCGAATACCGTCTTTACTTGATCAGGGTTGTCCACATACTTTTGACACTAATGCAACATGGACGGGACTATCCAGTTGCTATGGATCCAAGGTCGACTAAGTAGCATATTGTAGAAAGGTTCTGCATCGATAAAATAGTAGGTCACTTCTGTCTTCATGTCACCCAGCTAGCATTTGAGGTGTATTTTCCCTAGTGGTCAGGTTCCGAAGGTGTTAAAGCCGAAGATGGTGGTAGTCATTATAGACAATCGCTTTTGAGGTACCCCTAAGTGTTTGATGAGTTTCAGGGGGACAATGCTCAGTGCGAACCCTAGGTCCACTTGGATCCTGTTTACCTTGGAAGAACCAATGTACCCTGTGAAGTAGAGGGGTGGGTCATGAGATGTACTCTTGATGAGCATATCATCAGGAGTGAAGGCAATGTAGGGAATCTACTGTTTGGATATCTGGCAACACTACGAACATTCCTTTTCCGCGACCTCTTCCAGGGTAGGTGAGAATCGTGTGGCAAAAGTCTCTGAGTCAGCTAGTGCCTCTCATAGAGCTTCTCGGGTAGACTTTGATAACCGTAGTAGTTCATACAAGGCAATTCTGGCTGGAATGTTCTTCACCTACATGAGTACGTCGAATCGAAATGGTTGACTACTTGAACCCGGCTTGTTAGGATTCAGTCAGACTGCTGGTGACGGTCCCACCGATGGCCTTGCTGGACTTTTTTCCATTGAAGGGTAGTTCCTGGCAAAGTCCTTTCCTACTCGGGTAGCCAATGCATCCACCTTATTGTCTGAGTCGGTAAGGGGCGCCACTCTTGTCTTGTTTTCACTGGGAATTGTAGAAATAACATTGCAAAGTTTAGCCTTATCTTAGAACTTCCTCGAAGACTTAGAAGTCCATTGCCCGTCGTCAAGGAGAATAGGGTGAACCCACATTACTGTTAGACCCTAGAGGGGGATGATTAGGGTCTTATGCTAATCTAATCCGATTTTATGCCACTTAAAACTAATTCAAATATTATTCTTGTAAGATAGATATACAATATGATATGAGCAAGAATATGTAATATGATCAAAGAGATATATCCTAGCAAAGAGGTATATGATGAAATATATGCAAGGATATGTAAACTAACATAAGGGTAAACAATACAAACAAGATAGTGGATGATATAGAAATGTGCATTGCACAATGGTGATATATGATATGAACATAAATATAAATGAACGTCAAAGCACACTCAAACACAATCAAATGATCACGGAGTTCGGACCTTCCGTCCTACGTCTCCGCTCCCCACTCCCGGGGAGAAATCCACTATCACAGCCGGGTTTTCTACACTCACCTGAATAACGTTTACACCTCACAGTGTTGGTTTTCAACGCTCAACGATCAACGTCACTCCTCACACTCGGTTTTCTAGTTTACCGAAAACTACACAACACACTCGGTTTTCTAGCTCACCGAAAACCTTACAACACTCACAATTGTAACAAATATAAATTTGTTCTCTACAATAGATGAGAACTCAATAAAGCACAACTCAATGTTACAATCTCTCACAATCCTAATATACTATGTATCAAAGATACAATAAGCTCATGTGGGTGTGTGTAAACAATGAGATTTAAAAAACAAACTAAACTCAAATAAATCTTTAATAAGATGATAATCAAATAAATAAATATAAAGCTAGAAAATAGTTTAGAAAACTTCTCAATAGATGACAAGAGATGGAGGGAGAATAGTTGATTGCTCAAACTCCAATAGATGATCTCCTCAAGCTCTTGTGGAATTTTCTTCACAAAGAAACTCTTGAAACAAACTTAAAAACTCTTCAACAAACTTGTAAAACTCTTTTTAAAACTCTCTTAAATATCCATAAGAAACAATGAAAGTTGAGGGCTTTTTATAGCCTCTTAAACTAGCCACAAACCCCCAAAAACCGAAAATATCAAAAACTAGCCGTTATTGGCTGAAAAGACCAAAATACCCCAAATTCCAGCATTCTGGAAATTTACGTATCTGACTTTATAAAATCAATTAAAAATAGTAAAACAATTCCAAAAATTAATAAATTTTGTGGGAAGGTTATAGATATGTATAATAACATGTTAGAGAAAGAATTTCTGAAAAATAATTTCCCATTTAATAGAAATAAATGTTTGAACACAGATATACAGTTTCTGAAAATCTGCTGACATACATAATTTTGTAAAATCAATTTGGTATAGTAAATCAACTCCAAAAATAGTAAAGTTTTGAGAGAGGTTTCTAAACATGTAGATAAATATGTTAAAAAAAGAATTTCTTGAATACCACTTCTCATTTATGAAAACTCATCTGTTTTGTAAAACATGCACGAACATGTGCACGAACAAAAATATGATTTTGTAAATTCCATTAAACATAACAAATCAATTCCAAACTTGATGAAACTTTGCGAAATGTTTATAAACATGAAAACAAATATGTTAGAAAAAGAATTTATCAAATTGAATTTTCATTTGTGAAAACTCATGTATTTTGCAAGTGTGTCTAAAGCATAAAAACCCAAAACCATGCATGTATATATATAACTATATATATACATAGAAACCAAATACGTGTGTGTATATGATATTGAGCTTAAGGTATTTAACACACATAATATAAAACCTAAACTAAGTTACCCAAGCTAGATCTTGATCTTCAATAAGCTCTTCTTGGTAATCTCGCGGATGAAGCTTGAACTTGATCTTTAACTTTGAATTACAAGGCTTCACTCCACTATTCCGCCAACCTCCATTGGATATCATCGTTGTAGCGCATATTCCATCCAACCTCTAACTACGTTGTTTGTCTATAATAAATAAGAAAACACAAATACTAGACAAACAACATTAGTGGTAAATTGTTTGTTAAACATCATCAAAACAAGAAGGCCAACAATCTCCCCCTTTTTAATGATGACAAACAATTTACCAAGAGAAATATATGCATGAAGGAAATGAATATATAATTTATAATATATCATGCATATAAACAAGAAAGAATATACTCACAATATTTCTCCCCCTTTGACAACATCAAAAAAGGGACAAAGGAATGAAGAGAGCGAAAGCTCCCCCTACAAATAAGCATGGGTGAGTACAAAACAAGAAATATATAGGGATTACTCCCCCTATCAAAATGCCATATAGAATATACGAAATGAGGATCATGGCAAACATATGTGAGCAAGCATAGATGAATATGCTAAATATCACTCACATACTACAAGAGAATGAGAACATATGAATGTATCATTGAGATAATGTGTCTCAAAACATAAACATAAAGATCAAAAATAGATTTATGAAATCAAAAGAAAAGGAACATGAAAACTATGTAAAAGGATTTCAAATGAAAACAAATCAACCAATGAAATCATAAATCACAAGTAAATCATATAAGAACATAAACCCAAATCATCATTGATTTTTTTTTAATCAAGAGAGGCAACCATATCTAGCTCTTGAGCTAGTAACAACCCATATAAACATTTTTAGCATCCGGTAAATAATAATTAGGAATAAACACCCAATAACTCCGAAGGGTTATATAAACGTAGTCCTCTCATCAAAACAAAAAAATAATCATGAAAACAAAAGAATTTGATCAAAGAAAATTTGTTTTCATAACCAAAGGATTTTAAGATATAATTTTCAAAACCAAGAAAAGGAAAAATAAGAACACTAAAAATCTTGGTTTAAAATTTAAATTTGTTTTGGTACCCAAGAACTCTTGGTACCAAAAGATTTAGGGACATGACCCCTATCATTTAAGCTCAAAGTCCTAGGGTTATGAACCCTCTTAGGCATATGTGGTGCACTAACACGGTCAAAGCAATAATCGCTCAAATGACCCTTCCGATTGCAATATGTGCAATGAAAGAGATCCATTTGTTTTTGTGAACCATTAGCTCGTGCACGGGAAACATTAGAAACATTTTTAAACCATGGTCTATTTGGAACATATTGTAACTTAGAAGCTTTTTGCAAATCAAAACAAAACTTAGCAAGATGTCCAAACCTACCACAAACATCACATTTAAAAGCATGTGGTTTACTAGAAACATTTGGCAAAGAAGATTTCTTTTTCAAATCAAAACAATATTTGGCCAAATAACCAAAACGATCACAAATATCACATTTAAACACATTAGCTTGTTTATGATGTGCATGATAAGCATGTGCATGTGTATCTGATGAAGAAGCTACATGAGATGCACAAGAAGGATCAATATTCTTATGTTTTTGTGCATCATAACAAAACTTAGCTAAATGACCTTGACAGCCGCAAATAGAACACTTATAAGTTTTGCTATACATGTGTGCATAATAAGTGGATGATTTTGACTTAGTCTTGGCACACATGTCCATAAGCTTCTTATGGTTATTAATGCATGTTTTCAAAATTGAATCTAAAGATGAAATGCATTTTTTCATAAGATTCAAATCTTCATTTTTAGGCACATATGCATTTTTAGAAGTAGAACATAAATAGTTATTTATAAAAGAAGCAGTATCATTTTGTATATTCTTTACTTCTAACATGATATTATCTTTTTCGTGAGTTAACTTGGCAAAGTTTGAAAGCAAAGAATCATGATCCGATTTTAATTTTTCATTGTTTTCTTTAAGGATCATATTTTCATTAGAAATAATATCAAACTTAGAAGTTAAAGACTCATGATCGGATTTCAAATTTTCATGCTTGCTTTGTAAATTAATGAAATCATTTTGTAATTTCTTGTAGGCATGTAATAATTTATTACTAGCACAAGCAAGTTCATCATTAGGTAAATCATTAATAGATTCGAACTCGCAAACCTCACTAGGGCTATCGCCTAGTGCTCGTGTGCATGAAGCTCCTTTAGAACTTGAAGCGGGATCCTCCAAAGCTTGTCGGATCGCCTCCAAGTCTCCTTGATGTGCTTCAATAAAATTCCATAAGGTGTAAGCACTATCAAAATGAACAAACTTGTTAGACATAGATGAGTTAAAAGCATTTAGCAAATATTCTAACAAAATGTTATTCATAGTAAACATTCGATGATCGTTTTTATTCCACTTGGATTTCTCCAAAATGGGCACAATATAATCATCATCTATAATTTCCCATAAATCAAAATATTTAGATCTAATAAATAGCTTAAATCTAACACACCATTGGACATAGGGGAAATTATCTAATCTAGGAGCAACACTAGAATCATAGCCTAAACAAGATGCATCATTCATATCCATAAATTGTAAAAACATGCAAGCAAGATGCAAATGTAATCAAAACTAGATTAGCACAAATAAGATAACTTGGATCTTTAACTCAAGGTGGTTAGACCTTAAATCAAAGAGCACCAAGCTCTGATACCAATTGTTAGACCCTAGAGGGGGGATGATTAGGGTCTTATGCTAATCTAATCCGATTTTATGCCAATTAAAACTGATTCAAATATTATTCTTGTAAGATAGATATACAATATGATATGAGCAAAAATATATAATATGATAAAAGAGATATATCCTAGCAAAGAGGTATATGATGAAATATATGCAATGATATGTAAACTAACACAAGGGTAAACAATACAAACAAGATAGTTGATGATATAGAAATGAGCAATGCACAATGGCGATATATGATATGAACATAAATATAAATGAACGCCAAAGCACACTCAAACACGATCAATTGATCACGGAGTTCGGACCTTCCGTCCTATGTCTCTGCTCCCCACTCCCAGGGAAAAATCCACTATCACAACCGGGTTTTCTACGCTCACCCGAATAACGTTTACACCTCATAGTGTCGGTTTTCAACACTCACCGATCAACGTCACTCCTCACACTCGGTTTTCTAGTTCACCGAAAACTACACAACACACTCGGTTTTCTAGCTCACCGAAAACCTTACAACACTCACAATTGTAACAAATATAAATTTATTCTCTACAATAGATGAGAACTCAATAAAGCATAACTCAATGTTACAATCTCTCACAATCCTAATATACTATGTATGAAAGATACAATAAGCTCATGTGGGTGTGTGTAAACAATGAGATTTAATAAACAAACTAAACTCAAATAAATCTTTAATAAGATGATAATCAAACAAATAAATATAAAGCTAGAAAATAGTTTAGAAAACTTCTTAATAGATGATAAGAGATGGAGGGAGAATAGTTGATTGCTCAAACTCCAATAGATGATCTCCTCAAGCTCTTGTGGAATTTTCTTCACAAAGAAACTCTTGAAACAAACTTAAAAACTCTTCAACAAACTTGTAAAGCTCTTTTTAAAACTCTCTTAAACATCCATAAGAAACAATGAAAGTTGAGTGCTTTTTATAGCCTCTTAAACCAGCCACAAACCCCCAAAAATCGAAAATATCAAAAACTAGCCGTTACTAGCCGTTATAGGCTGAAAAGACCAAAATACCCCAAATTCCAGCATTCTGGAAATTTGTGTATCTGACTTTATAAAATTAATTACAAATAGTAAAACAGCTCCAAAAATTAATAACTTTTGTGGGAAGGTTATAGACATGTAGAATAACATGGTAGAAAAAGAATTTCTGAAAAATAATATCTCAGTTGAGAGAAATAAATGTTTGAACACAGATATATAATTTCTGAATATCTGCTGACATACATAATTTTGTAAAATCAATTTGGTATAGTAAATCAACTCCAAAAATAGTAAAATTTTGAGAGAGGTTTCTAAAAATATAGATAAACATGTTAAAAAAATAATTTCTTGAATACCACTTCTCATTTATGAAAACTCATCTGTTTTGTAAAACATGCACGAACATGTGCACGAACAAAAATATGATTTTGTAAATTCCATTAAACATAACAAATCAATTCCAAACTTGATGAAACTTTGCGAAATGTTTAAAAAAATTAAAACAAATATGTTAGAAAAAGAATTTATCAAATTGGATTTCCATTTGTGAAAACTCATGTATTTTGCAAGTGTGTCCAAAGCATGAAAACCCAAAACCATGCATGTATATATATAACTATATATATACATAGAAACCAAATACGTGTGTGTATATGATATTGAGCTTAAGGTATTTAACACACATAATATAAAACCTAAACTAAGTTACGCAAGCTAGATCTTGATCTTCAATAAGCTCTTCTTGGTAATCTCGCGGATGAAGCTTGAACTTGATCTTTAACTTTGAATTGCAAGGCTTCACTCCACTATTCCGCTAACCTCCATTGGATATCATCGTTGTAGCGCATATTCCATTCAACCTCTAACTACGTTGTTTGTCTATAATAAATAAGAAAATACAAATACTAGACAAACAACATTAGTAGTAAATTGTTTGTTAAACATCATCAAAACAAGAAAGCCAACAATTACTTGCCTGACCACAATGTCTATGGTACTAGGCCCTTCTCTCTCTGGTTGTGGGGATCGGTGTTGATGATCTTCAACTTCACCTTAGGGATGGGCATTGCCCCCGCCGGTGAATGAACTTCCAGAAGGTCTGTCATGAATTTTAAAGTGACCATATTTGTAGTAACTTTCTTCTACACCTTCTCCTTCTTTAAGACTCTCGCGTCATAGGAAGCTTGGAGCTTATCTTTGAGGATATAGCACTTAGAGGTAGGATGACCAAGCATTCCATTATAGGCATAGTAGTTCGGATAGTCCGTTTTGTGTAGGTCCTCAGGATTCTTCACTTGCGACAGCTTTATCCCATTGCTCTTAAGGAGAGTATTGAAGGTAGCATCGACTTGATCTTCTTTGAAGTCATATTTCCTCAGAGGGCGCGGTTCGAAAGACTTAGGCTTTTGTCTCGGAGCTAACTTGGGGGCTGGAGTAGACTCAATAGCCATGATCTCTTTTCCTTTTGATCGAGAAAGGTTCCTGAATGCACTTGGTTTGGACGCCCCTTTTTTAGATTGAGGCTCTTCAGCCTCCAACCATTTGATCATGTTCTTGACTAGCTAGCTCTGGTGAACAAGCTACTTCTAGGTTCAAGTTTCCACTACGCCGACCTTGGACAGAATGTTGATCAAGAGATTGTTGCGACACATCTCGATCAAGGTGTTCTTTGAGACTTGGTCCTGGCAATGAAGTGACTGATTCCTGAATCTCTTTACGAAGTCATTGACCGACTCCATTTTCTTTTGCTTCTCAGCTAGCAGAGTGGCTATTGATACTTCTGTGTCATCGTCAAAGAAGTGAAACAAGAAAAGCTTTTCCATATCAGCCTATGATTTGATAGCATCCGATTCTAGCTTATGGAATCATTCAAAGGCCACCCCTTTAGGGTCCTAATGAATAGTCGAGTGTGGATAGGATCAATCCCTAGGAGAAAACCTATTTAAGATAGGAAGTAGTAGATATGCTATGAGGGAGATCCCTTGCCATCAAACTGGACTAAGCCTATAGGTTTGAATTTTGCCAGGTAGAGGACTATATCCCATTCAATTGGATACGGTATGACAACCCCCAACTTGTTCATGTCTCTCTGAAGCTTTAGGGCGTTGAGCTGGCTTTGGAACTCATCGAGCATTTTGTCCTGGGGAGTACTGCTAGCATGCGATGCCCCTCCCGATGATTGGATGAAAAGTCCAAATATGATCCGGGGTCATCTTCTCCTTCCTTCGTGTGAGGAGTAGGCTCCCATCCTTTGTTCTTTGAGGATTTCCGCGGAGTGCGTGAAGTCCTCGCTTTCTTCTTCTTCTTTTTGCTCAGAAGCTGCTCCAATATCTCTTTCATGGAGTTGATAGTTGCTTGCTGCATGGCCATTACAGCCTGTTGCTCTTCAAATCTCCTATGATTTCCTCGCTCCCGGGGTCAAAGGCAAGGAAACGCTGGTAGCAGCCGACGAAGGAGTTGAGCAGTCACCTCCTTCATTGTTCTTCCCACTTAGAGTCCTAGGAGCTTCATCGCCAGACTCCCCCTCTTCCTCACCAAGATCGAGCCCCCCCCCTAAGTGCTTCCACCTTCACCAACTCATAAAAACACTTAGCTACGATGGGATGAGTAGTGTAAGCGATTGGGTGGTTTCCTCATCTCGGTTTGAAGCTATGTTGAGAGGTAGTCGTTCCCAGCCTTGTAGGTTATCGCCACCTCTACTTTTTTAATAAGACCATAGCGATACCCCTCTATGATTTTCTCGCGACAGGGTTTAGACTCGAGGTAGGCATTGCAACTTTGGGCCACTCACTAGAAAAAAACAGAGTATCCTAGATGAAAAATTCAGTCTAGGAAAGTCAAATTCCATCTAAAAAGGTTATCATTGACAAAATTCCATCTAGGATGTTGGTCCAGTAAGATTCCGTCTAGGATGCAGTATCCTAGATGGAATTTTCGTCTAGGAAGCATCCTAGATGAAATATGCTAGACAGAAATGATTTCTGTCTAGGATGCATCCTAGACGAAAATTCCATCTAGGATAGTAGGTATCCTAGACAGAAATGAATTCCGTCTAGGATGTCTAGGATACATCCTAGACGGAATATCGTCTAGGATAGTAGGTATCCTAGACGAAATTTCGATCTAGGATACTGATACTACAGTGTTTTTTGGTTAGGAATCTACTTTGTGCATTGAAGAATTAAGCAAAAGAAAAAGAAAAAAAATCGATTCTGCAAGTAAGATTATACCAAGATGAACTATTTTAGAGCTATGATTGAATAAGCAACATTTTTAGAGCATTTCTATTGCACAAATAGCTTGTTTTACAATTCAACTCATTAGGTACACAAAAATGTATGACCCTTGCATGGCAAAATTTACACCAAAGTTTGTTTTCTAGCACACAGAAACAAGTACAAATCGGCAGCCGAGTTAGCAACACT
>BQKN01000917.1:86078-117805 GCA_022839385.1 Asparagus kiusianus | reverse complement strand
ATTAATCTCTAGATATGAATCACAAGCGATATTTACACGTAATAATCTCAAATGCAAATTCTCCCACTTAATCCCTAATTAAACGTAACTAGTACGTCAGGCGAAAAATCCAAACAAGGAACCCCCATGTATATACCCTGTGTTCCGAATGATTAGAAGCTAAGTGTTAATATCCACATTCCATTGTTAAATGCAAATATTTCCATAAATACAAAATAAAGACAAACAAATCATAGCTAACGTTGTACCTACTCAAAAAGGTGTGGGTAGTCGCGATGCATATCCTCCTCGTGCTCCCAAGAAGCCTCATCAACTCCTTTCCGGTTCCATTGAACTTTGACTAAATGAATCACTTTGTTTCTAACTCTATTGTCCTCTTTGGCAAGAATGCAAACTAAAATCTCAATGGTTGTAAAATCTACCTGAATCTCTATCTCTGGCGCATCTAGCACTCTTTGCTGTTCCTTGTCGCGTAAGTACCTCTTGAGCATAGAAAAAGGAAAGATGCTGGAAAATTTTGCCAGTATGAAATAGCTCCAACACATTCCATAATCCGTAATAGATAAATATATCTCGGGACAAGCTTTCCCAGTCTGCCGAATCGCTGAACACCCATCATAGGTGACATCTTTAACATAACATAATCTCCAACATGGAACTCCAAAGGTCGTCGCCTTTGATCTGTGTAGCTCTTCTGCCGACTCTGGGTTGTGATAATACACTCTCGAATTAATGCTACCTTCTACGTAGTCTGCCTCACGAGCTTTGGCCCAAGTAGCAAGCTGTCCTCCGGCTCTGCCCAACAAATCAAAGATCTATAAGGCCTCCCATACAATGCTTCATAAGGAGCCATGCCTATAGTAGATTGGTAACTATTATTATTGGCAAATTCAATCAATGGAGTATAATCCTACCAGCTTTCCTCAAAATCGATAATACATGCTCGTAACCATTACTCCAAAACATGGTTGACTCTCTTTGTTTGGCCATCTATTTATGGGTGGAAAATACTACTATATGATAGCTGGCTGCCGAAAGAAATCAGGATGCTCTTCAAGAATTGTGAAGGGAAAACTAAGCCTCGATCTGACACAATCATCTTCGGAACTCCATGCAATCATACATCTCCCAAATAAAAATCCTCGCATAAGTCTTCATCGTATAAGTAGTCTTGACGGGTAGAAAGTGCGTCGACTTCGTCAATCGATCAACAATCACCCAAATTGAATCGTTCCCTTTGCTAGACCTCGGCAAGTCCACAATGAAGTCCATAGAATATTTGCCCACTTCCACTCAGGAATGGGTAAAGGCTATAGGGTACACGCGGGTCTTTGATGTTCTGCCTTCTCTTGCTGGTAAGTAAAGCATTTCGCTACAAACTCTGTAATATCCCTATGCATGTCCCTCCACCAAAAATGTCTCTTCATGTTTTTTGTATATTTTGGTTGCGCCTGGATGCACTGTGTACCTGGTGCGATGTGCCTCATCAAATAATTCCTTCTTTAACCGCGCAATATCCGACATCACTAGTCGGCCTTTAATTCGAAGGCCCCCATCTAACCCGATGGTCCAATCAGCCTTGGGCTCTTTAGAAATCTCCTTCTTTCGGATTTGAATCCAAGAGTCCTCCACCTAAGTACTAATCACTCTATCAGTCCATGATGGCTGCATGGCTAAAGCTCCCAAAAATATGCTTCTCCCGCCAATCTTCGGCTTAAGGTCAAATTGCCTAAAGTGAGAAAATCTCGATACAATGAGCACCTCAAAGCTGCAAGCCCATGACGATGCTTCCTACTCAACGTGTCTGTTATAACGTTCACCTTTCCCAGATGATACTGCAGTGAGAACTCATAATCCTTGATGAACTAGACCCATCATTGCTGCTTCTGGTTGAGTTCCTTCTAGGAGAAAAGATACTTCAGACTCTGATGGTAGGTAAATAGCTCAAACTGTACCCCATAGAAGTAATATCTCTATGTCTTCAGTGTGAAGACCACCGCTGCCAACTCCAAATCGTGGATGGGATAATTCAGCTCATAAGTCCTCAGCTACTGTGAAATGTAAGCTACTTCTCTCTGAGTCTGCATCAAAACACCTCCTTGTCCCGACAAAGATGCATCTGTATAGACCACAAAGGTCTTATCATTGCTCGGGATGATCAACACAGGCGTTGTTGTCAACATAGTCTTTAAAGTCTCAAAGTCCTTCTGGCATTTTGATCTCCAAACAAACTATACACCCTTCTTCGTAAGGCGTGTCAATGGGGTAACAATCTTCGAAAAGTCCTGAATAAACTTCCTATAATAGCTGGCCAGACCTAAAAAGCTATAAATCTCTGTAACGATCTTCGATGGCTCCTAATCAAGAATGACCTCGACTTTGGCTGGATCAACTACAATGCCCTCCTTGCTGATCACATGGCCCAAAAATCTGACCTCTGAAAGCCAAAATTCACACTTGCTGAACTTAGCATACAACTAGTGCTCCTGCAAAATCTACAATGCCAGACGAAGAAGCTGCTAGTGTTCGGCCTCCGATCTTGAATAAATAAGGATGTCGTTGATGAAAACAATCACAAACTGGTCCAAATCTAGATGGAAAACCCGGTTCATCAAATCCATAAATACTGCAGGTTTATTGGTTAGCCCAAATGGCATGACAAGAAACTCTAAAGACCTATGTAAAGTCAGAAAGGCGGTCAAGGGAACATCCATCTCCCGAACCTACAATCGATGATAGCTGGAACGAAGATCAATCTTTGGGAAACACTACGCTCCCTACAACTGGTCGAATAAGTCATCAATCCTTGGTAGTGGATACCTGTTCCAGATGGTGACCTTATTCAACTCACGATAATCTATGCACAAACACATGATGTTGTCCTTCTTCTTCACGAAGAGGACTGGTGATCCCTACGGAGAATGACTCCGACGAATGAAACCCTAAATAATGACCTCCTCTAACTGAATCTGTAGCTCCCTTATTTTAGCAGGTGCCATACGATAAGGTGCACGGGAGATTGGTGCTATGTTCAGCTATAACTCGATGCAGAACTCAACCTCTCTCACTAGAGGTAATCCGGGTATGTCCTGAAAGACATCTTGATACTCTAAGACGACTCTGGTCTCACTAAAATTAGCACCCTGATCTCGAAACATCACCTCTTCGACGTATACCAGAAATGAATCCACAAACTGGTTGCCCTGTGAGATCGCTACAACTAACTCTATCCCATAGGATGCTCGCAAGCTAACCGCTTTCGTAAAATAGTTGATACTAACATGGTAGGATGACAGCCAATCCATATCGAGAATCACGTAAAATTCAGACATACGCAAAACGATCAAATCCATAATGAACACAAACTCATCTAAGCTGATAATGCATCTCCTACAGATATTCTCTAAGAGGTATTTCTCCCCCAAAGGAGTAGAAACTAACAAAAGAATATCTAAAAGCTGTGCTACAAGCTAGATTCTAGTCATGAAAACATAGGAGATAAAAGAGTGCGAAGCTCCCAAATCGACAAGAATATGAGCTGGGAAGGAGTTCATAAGGAACGTACATTCCACAACAGTCCCGTTCCCACCATGATCATGTGGTACGACTGCATACACTCTGCTTGAAGCTGTAGGCTGCTGTGCTAAAGGCTCTACGGTATACGAGACTATCTGTCCTTACGGAATCTTCTGAATAGCTCGAACCTGTCTCGTAATGCTAGCGGTGCCTCAAGTCTCAGCTACTGGCCCTAGCTGAACCTATCCATGGCTCTATTGTTGCTGACCTAATTCTTGCCCTGCTGGCCTCCTACTCGTGCGCTTCAGCACTCTACGACTCTGTGTCCAAACTTGTGGCATTAAAAACAAGTGCCCTGAATCCTGCGCTGCTGCTGTGCTCTCTGATCCTTTAGAGGTCCCTTCTTATGAGAACCTTGCTGCTGTGAACCCTTTCCCTACCGATGGGGTCCTGCATGTCCTAAAAATGGTCTCTTTTCCTTTCCCTTGTCTCTGGACTGTCGTACTTTAGAATTCCCTTCCTTGCCCTTCTGGAATATAGTCGTCTTTTTCTCTTGTGATATGGCGGCAATAGCAACCTCCCGCACTAAATGAAATCACTGAGACCCTAAGTAGCAATGTAAGCTCGGGCAAAATCCCATCAAGAACATCTGAGCCTGACGCTCCTCAGTCTGCTACATGCCTGTGAATCTGAGCAAACCTATAAACTTGCTCTCATAATCATCTACGGTCATATCTCTCTACTCAAACCGGGCTAACTCCGACTCCTTCCTGGTTTTCACCATCGCTGACATATACTGTTCGTCGAAGAAAAAGATGAAATCCTCCTAGGAGAGTGTCATACGCTGCTCTGGAGTGAACTAAAGTCGGTACTAGCCTCCGGCGTCGCCCTTAAGACTAAATGCGACTAAACTTTTCTTCTGCACTATGTCCACATTAAGCATATCTAAAATATTCCCCACATCTTCCTTCCACTTGTGTGCCGCAAGTGAATCCGATGTGTCATGAAACTCTAGTGCTCTCATTGTAGGCGTCAAAAAATGCTTACAGACATCCAAATACTGCTCAAGACAAAGAGAAGACGATAAACGCCGTTATCTAAGTCATGGGAGATCATACAAGACCAAAGGAAGCAAAAAGGATCTGTGAATCAACACAAAATAATATGAATACAAAGAACAACGCAAACTTGCCACAAGTGGGCGCGGCAGTGCGGGTCACCGCGCATAGCCGCGGTAGTGATTGCTGCCCCACAATTGTTGCGGCAATGATTGCTACTGCGCATAGCCGCGATAGTTGTTGGTGACGCACAAGCTACAGGGAGCTACCGCGGCGGTTACAAAATAGTTATACGATGATTTTTCAAAGTCCACGTGGTGCCATGATAAAAAAGAAACGTGTGCTGATATGGACAAGCGGTTAAACTACGAAAAAAGTGGTTAAAAGTCGTAGGAGAACAATTTCAAACAGGACTGAACGTGGTAGAAACCGTCCCTTTAGCCGCGCCAGCCTACACTGACGCGCTAATAGCCGCGATAGCGAATACTGACGCGCCCAAAGAACACGTGATGGGTGGTTATTTGGCTCCCGTTTTAACAGTAAGAGGCCTCTATCCCTATAAATACCTTCTTAGACACGAAGTAAAAGACAGAGAGCAGATTGGAGCAAAAAGGCTTAAGATTTTTGGTGAACTGGAGTAAGAGAGAGAGTCTTCATTCCTTATAACTGGTTCTAAAGCTCTTAGTGATTCCTAGAGATCTAAGCTCTGACTTGATCTTTGGAAGAGTGAACATCTTACATCGATAAGATATTCGCTTCAAATTCTTACTTCGATAAACGAAGAACGAATCCCTAAACCCCTTCACAATCTGTGATTTGGTGGTCCACGAGCCAAAGTACTCCCGGCATAGGCAAAGTCCCACAAAATAGGAATCGATAAACAATTTTTGTGTTATTTTCTAGAGAGTTGTAATTTTCCTTTTATTGTGTAAAAGAAGTCTTATAAAAAGACTATTTTCTTTTGAATTTGTTGTAATCGATCGAAGATATAATGAATTCCACAATAGCATCAACTTTTGATGGAAACAAACTGGCGACCACAGTGGGAGCCAACGGTCTCATTGCCGAGGCCGTAGTGTCACAGCCGATCAAGATTGTGATCAACGAAGAGATCGAATATGAGTTCGATCAGGCAAAATTCGAGGAGTATCTATCATCCTCATCCTCAAAACCTTCCTCGCCTCATAAGTACAGGAAGGTTTCATCTTCCAAGAAGGTTATCCAGTCTTCAACTTCGGTGAAGTCTACATGTGAAGACTCTTACCCAATTGTTGCTAAAGACTCCACTTGCAACATATCTGCTCCTAATGACCCTTCACTAGTTAAGGCGTTATTGAATCAAAACTTACCGGTGCTGACGAAGAGGGCTCGTCAGAGATAACGTCAGTGTCGTGCTCGTCAATTGGCTAAGGCCTTACAACAAACCGATGGGGTCCATTACTATACGGACCTAAAGTCAAAAAAGCATGCAAAGAACTAGTTGCCGCAAAAGCAAGACACTCATATTTCTGCATAACTTACAACGGAGGAATGGACCCTCGTCAAAAGAGCATGTTCAACCCTCAAAGAACACATATAATAGCGTTGTATAAACGCCACTCGTAATCTTGCCCTTCGTCAGCAAACGCAAGAAGGGAAGTAGGAAATGGTGTCTAAAAAATCACCAAAGAACTACAATGTTTGGATTCCCAAAACCAAAGATGCTCAAGAGTTACAAGGGATAAATTTATCCTTCAACCGCAGCAGCCTATACTACCGCGGCAAGACCTTTGACCGCGGCAGTCACAACTGCCGCGGCACTTCTTCCAACCGCGTCAGTCTCCGCTGCCGCGGTACACCGTTCAATCGCGTCATCACACACTGCCGCGGCCAAGAAGAGGATCACAAGATCATCTCTTCAACTCCATCGGCGTCCGCTCCTACCCCATCTACTACAACTATCCTATTCCATCACCAGTGAAGCCCTGGGTCAGTCCCGACTTGTCAAAATTCAAAGTCACAATGGCGGATCGTCTCGGTCCTTTACCTGATGAGTGAGGCAAAGCTCTAATCAAAGAACACTCGAATCCAGCAAATAAACCCTTTGTGGTTTCTTACGCAGGGGGTCGTAAATATCCTCTTGTCAGAACTGAACAAGTTCAAAATGAGAAAATACCAATTCACTCCCGTTTAGGGCCTGGGAAGACTTCATACCCGCAAGGGGGTGGATTTAAGAATTCAACTTTGGATTGCCTAAGGCAACGACTAGTCGTTCTGTGCATGACAACAAATTTCAAAAGCAAAAGAGAGGTTGCTCAAATCATAATGATGATGAGCTATACTATCAAACTAACAAATCACGTAAAAGGGTCACTTGAGGAACGGAATCTCATTGTGCATGCGAGAGGCTCATTAAGGCTGTATTGACAGAGTGCGGCTATTCCAAAATTGAACCACTAAGAGTTTCCGTATTTCAGAGACTTTCCACTAAAATGCCAAAATCCAAGATGAGACGTTTCAAGAAAAAGAAACCCGCTGTGCAAGAGGATGAACTTCCAAAGGTCACTATTAATATGACTAGCAGAGGAAAGCAACATGTAATCAACCCAGATCCTGATTTCTCTCCAGGAGGGAGAGTTGAGCGGGGTCTTTCCCAAAGGATGTCATGGCTACAACGAAGGGCCAATCGACGTCGGGACTACAATAAAATACATGAAGGTCTATCTTCGGACGAGGAACTTTCAGATACCTGTTCTGTAGTCATCTCGGATAATACGGTATCTAGTGTTGGGCGAGTCAGAGAATCATTTGCAATCACATCTGACCAATTAGCTCAGATACTACAGGAGGCGTTAGCTAAACAGCACGAAGAAATTAGAGCTGAGATCAAGACTGAAATGGAGTTGACAATGCAATAGATGAGAGATTTGCAGGCTTAACAATAGCAGCCAGAATTAAGTCAAAAGGCTGAATCTAGCCAGCGTAATGCCATACCTGTACGTATAACCGAGGTCGCTAATGATCATGACGAGGATGAAACCATCTTCGCTGATCCTCCTTCTGATAAAGACAATTCGGGAAGCGGTCCAGCTATGTCATCTACTCAACCTCCTCAAATCTACTTAAAGAAGAGTGAGGAAGAGGACAAGAATATGCAAGATCTGGTGAGCAAAGTCAATGCTCTGATGACAGCCTAGGAAGTAAAGAAAACGGGTATCCCATACCCGTACCCAAGGGAGTGGGATCTGATCCCTTATCCCCCAAAGTTTATTTTAATTAACTTTACTCCTTTTGATGGCAGGGGCTCACCTATGCAACACTTGATTTATTTCAAGTCCTATTTTGGTGCAATATCCGAAAATGAAGCTTTGATGGTCCGATCATTCGTAGGAACCCTTCGTAGACCTGCCTTCGATTGGTACCAACGTCTTAAGCTGGGGAGTATCACTAGCTGGGAGGATATGGAAGGATTGTTCCCCACCAATTTCTTCGACGACGACACTGAGGTCTCCATTGGCACTTTGCTGGACGAGAAGCAGAAAGGTGGGGAGTTATTTGATGTCTTCGTGAAACGATTCCGGAACAAGGTGGTGAATTGCGAGATCCACTCACGGAGGAATTCATTCTTCAGACCTGTCATAATAACTTGTCTTTGGATTTACTAGAAGTCATGGGGGTTGTGCCCTCTAAAACATGGAAAGAGTTAAAAGTGAGAGGTGAACAAGCTGAGCGCTTTCTCAAGAGAAAGAAGTTGGAGAGAGGTCAGCCACCAGTTAATCCTCAAAAATAGAATTTAATCCTCGAGGCAGAGGGAGAGGGTCAGCAGCTACTGTTGATGCTCATCAAACATCACAACAGCCACAACAACAACAACCGCAGCAGTCATCTTTTCAGCTGGCACCGCATCAGAATCAACAGCCCCCGAGACAGCCTAAAGTTCTAGAACCCAAGTTTCTGAAAGAATACTCTTTTAAAGATAATGAAGTACCGATCATCTTTAAGTATCTTTTGGACAACAACAAGATCAAACTTTCCCCGGTCGTAAACCAAGAAGAGTCGAAAAAGACTAATGACCCGAAGTATTCTGCATATCACAGAAGGGTTCATCATCCTACCAAGGCGTGCTATGTCTTAAAAGACAAAATACAAACCTTGATCGATGTTGGTATTGTGACTCCAAAGACAAAAGAGAAGAAAGTAGGTACAAACGCGGTGTCTATTAGCTTCAGTTCAGTTCCTTTATCTTGGTTCCAAGCCGAACTAGTATCGAAGGTTAAAATACAAATTGTCAACGATGATACCTCATGGACAGCGCCAGAAGGGACTCGTGTCACATACTACACCAAACGACAAAATCCTTTGGGTTCGTCCTGATTTGCTTGAAGATGAACAATGGACCACATCTACATCTAAGTCGAAGAGTAAAGGAAAGGGAAAGTCTTGTTTTGGAACTTCAGCAAGCCTGAGAAGAATGATGAAGAAATCCCAGCTTTACCGCTTTCTGAGGAAGAGCAAGAATCTTTTGCTACAAGGGGTGGGAACGAATACCATTATAAGTAACCTGAAACCTCTAACCCAAATGCTAAAACCCTTGCAGAACTAGGGGTAGTTGCAACTCCTCCTGTGGCTGTTGGAAAACCTCAACAACCTGCTAAACAAATGGAGAAAGAACCCCAACATAAAGAGGTTCAAGTTCCGAGACAGTCTCGTTCTAATCGACCAATTGGACGAGATAAACTAGAAAGCTCGGATACTCCATATCTTTTTGACGTCATGGCTCAGTTAGCTAATATCCCAGCAAGGATAATGCTATACGAGTTACTACGTCTTTCAAAGGTTACTAGAGAAGCTTTGCAAGAAGCATTAGATGATTCTAAGGTATTTCTCACTCAAATTAAGCCAACCACTAAAGAGCCAGAGTCATCGGTTCAGCACTGCAACTTGGCAGCCACAAAATTCCCTTGCATCGCTTTCACCAAAGAAGATATGCAAGTCAAGAATTCGAAACATGATAGGCCTTTATACTTCACTGGATATATCGGCTCGAGCGTTGTCAACCGGATTCAAGTAGATCCGAGTTCCGCTGTTAGCATCATACCACTTCGGTTGATATACCACCTCGGAATCCCCGCCAACAAGCTGGCCTCTATAGGAACCGTTATTTACGGATTCAATACTAGTGGGTCAAGGCCGTTGGGAAAGATTCGGGTGAAGTGTCAACTCGGAGACTTGAAGTCAGAGGTCACTTGTTATGTGATCGATGCAGAGACTTCTTATAATTTGTTGTTGGGTCGCCCATGGATCCACAGTAATCTTATAGTTCCCTCTACTCTTCATCAGTATCTGAAATATGTTGACACTAATAACGAGGTCAAGACGGTGGTCGCGGATAAGTAACCATTTAAGGGGTTAGAAAATTATTTTACTGACTTCCTTCTTTATGGTGCTGAATCTGATACTGAACCATCAGCCCATGGTACAGACAGCAGAGAAGAAGCTGATATCGAAGCTGGGCTCGATTATAGTGAAGGTCTTGTACTAAATGACATTGAACCTCTTGTAATCGATCTTGACGGTGATGAATCGTCAGATGAAAGTTGTAACTGGCAACTTACCGATGAAATAATAAATGATGATTTAGAGTACTCACGTTGTCTCGATAATGTAATGCAGGAATTGTATGACGACCCTAGTCTACACATGCCACTTCGTTCGTCTTGTACGACGACGAAATACATCCAAAATTCATTCGAAACAACAGTGATCCTACCTGCGAAGACAAGAGGTGAAAAGAAATAATTTTCGAAAAAGGAGAATTATCCCCAACTCCCGATCTCTTCTTAGACACCAACTCAGATGACGAAGGACCCGAACGGGATTTCTCTAGATATAGTTCACAAGCAAATAGCTATATGAGAAAGCAAGGTTACGACCTCTCGCTCGGTGAAGGTCTTCATTTTGGTTAAGGTGCCATGGTTCCACCCCGTCCTACCTATGTACCAAAAGGAAAACCGGATAATTATTACAGTTATTGAAGGGGTTTGGGTTACGTCTCATCATCTGATGATGAATATTAAGGGCAAATCATTAATCAGCTAACAAATCAAAGTGAGTATTCATCCGATACTTCAAGTTGGGATTCTGACACTAGTATCGGAGAGACGTTCAAAAGATTTAATGTCGAACATGACCGTAGTCAATCCTTCTACTATAGAAGAAGATGATCAATTACCTACTTGGGAAGACCCCTGGGTACATTACATGAATGTTTAGTATGGCGATCGGTTTGAACAAAGAGAACCTCTTACTAAGGATAGAGTAGTCCAAGTTAATTTGGGTAACGAAATTAATCCGAAACCTATATTTATTAGCGACGATCTGCCACCAGATGAGAAAGAAGAACTAATCGCCCTTATTAAAGAATATATCGATGTTTTCACTTGGAATTACAAAAATATGCCAGGACTCAACCCAAATGTGGCAATGCACAGCCTTAACATTAAACTGGATGTTAAACCTGTCAAGCAACAACAAAGACGGTTTCATCCGCAAATTATGGAGGTAATAGAAATTGAAGTCAAGAAACTGATTGATTCAGGCTTTGTCAGAGAAGAACAACATCCTGAGTGTTGGGCAATATCGTTCCAGTCCTTAAAAAGAACGGAAAGATCAGAATCTGTATTAACTTTAGAGATCTAAATACAGCCTGTCCTAAAGATGATTTTCCTCTACCAATTACAGATGTCATCATTGACAACACATGTGGGTTCGAGAGAATGTCATTTATGGATGGATTTTCTGGATATAATCAAATCAAGATGCATCCAGATGATGAAAAGCATACTGCATTCAGAACACCCCTTGGTGTCTTCTGTTATACTGTTATGCCTTTCGGTTTGAAGAACGCCGGCGCCACATACCAACGAGCAATGACAAAAATCTTTCAAGAGTACCTTCGGAAAACTATTGAATGCTACGTTGATGACCTGGTCGTTAAAAGTCGTGATAAAAACAACCACATTAATAATTTAAAGATGATGTTCGATCTTATGAGGACTCATCAGTTAAAGATGAACCCGACTAAGTCCTTCCTTGGAATGTCCAGTGGTAAATTTCTTAGGTTCGTCGTCACTACAAAATGTATTCATATCGATCTTGATAAGGTGAAAGCGATACATGAACTACAACCCCCAAGAAATCTTAAAGAACTCAGAGGACTGCAAGGTCGATTGGCATATATCCGTCAGTTTATATCGAACCTATCTGGAAAATATCAACCGTTCTCTAAACTCACGAAGAAAGGCGTGTCGTTCATTTGGGATGAAGCATGTCAAAAGGCGTTCGAAGATATTAAAACATATCTAGCGAATCCACCTATCCTCGTTGCATCGAAATCGGGCAGACCGTTTTTAATTTACGTCAAAGCGACAAGCCATTCGTTAAGTGCATTACTCACACAAGACGACGATAACGGTCACAAACAAGCTGTGTATTATCTGAGTCGTACATTGGTAGGAGCTGAATCTTATTATCCAATGATCAAAAAAGAATGACTTGCCCTAGTTTTCGCAATCCAAAAAATGCGATATTATTTAGTTGGACAGACAATTTATGTCATTTCCAACATAAACCCAATCCGAGTATTCATGACCCAACCAGCCTCCATGAATTGGCGTTTAGCCAGGTGGGCCTTACTCTTATCGCAATATGATAAATTAGTTAAGGGACAAGCTATTTGCAATCTTTTGGCGGAAAACCCTACAAAAGATATAGCCGAGTTGTACGACGATTTGTTGGATGAAACTCACAAAGTTAATACCACGTTACATCAACAAGTGTGGTAATTATACTTTGATGAGGCTTCCCGAGCAACTAACGTGGCGAGCGTATCCGGATGTTCTAAAATTTCCTCAGGAGTGGGGGTTGTTTTAGTTTCCCTGGAAAAGCATGTCTTACCTAGAGCATACTCATTGACCGAACAATGCTCTAATAACGTGGCTGAGTACAATGCATTAATAATTGGACTTAATTTTGCCAAAGAGTTGGGGGTCGAATAACTTGAAACCTTTAGTGATTCTTAATTGGTAGTTAATCAGATACGAGGAGAGTACGAAGTCAGAAATCAAGATCTAATTCCATACCATCAGGTAGCCATCGAGATGACAAGCTCGTTTAAAGAATTTTTCATCAAGTACGTTTCACGTCTCTAAAATGCATATGCAGACGCATTGGCGGCATTGTCGGTGGCTCTGGCTCAACCTCCCGAAACAGAACAATTAATTACAGTGAGAACTCACCAGCTTATTATGCTAATCTATACTTCGAAAATCAAAGAAGCACACTCAACAAAAATTGAACCAGAAGTTCAAGATTAGCGTTTCCCTATTATCGATTATGTCATACATAGTATCTTACCTGAAGATGTAAGGGAAATGGATACGATTCGGAGAAGAGTATCGAGATTTTACTACAACGCTACAGCACAAATGTTGTATCGACGGTCGTACGATGGTCTATTACTCCGTTGTCTATCCAATAAAGAAGCGGAACGAGCACTTAAAGAGGCACATGATGGGACATGCGGTGCACATCAGCCCGGTCCTAAACTCTGCGATCAACTTAGAAGGATGGGATACTATTAGCCTACCATGGTAAAAGATGCGGTAGATTATGCCCAACGGTGTCAAGTGTGTCAATTACATGCAAATTATATGCACCAGCCTCCTGAACATCTACACCCGTCATCGACGTCATGGCCATTCAAAACTTGGGAAGTGGATATTGTAGGTCCTATTTTCCCGCCTTCAATTAAAGGTGACCATTTTATTTTGACAATCACCGATTACTTCTCGAAATTGGCAGAAGCAGTTCCACTCAAAGAAGTAAAGACGAGTGACGTTATCAAATTGGACAAATTTTTAAAATCACCCTTTTTGCCATTTTATACAGCAAAATCGACCCTATGTGAATATATTCAGCAAAATCAACCCTTTTCTTTTGAAAAGGGTCGATTTTGCTGACTGAAAAATTTTAAGATGAAATTGCACGGGACTAGCAGTCCCGTGCAATGGATTCCTTTACCCGTGGCAATTTTTTTTAAAACAAACGAATCTTTCATTCTCTCTCTCTTCATCTCATTCTTTCTTCTTCTCTCTCTCCTCCATTCCCCAAGAAATCCAACCCAGCTCCCCCACTCTCTCTTCGTTCTCCTTCTCTCTCAACCCGCATCCCCAGCTCCTTGAGCTTTGCCCACAGCCGTTGAGCTCCAGCCGAGCCCATCGCCGCCTCGACCTCTACCTCAGCACTCTTCTCCGCCTCCTCCGCCACCATCTCCAACCAATCGTCGCTGTCTGGGCTTGCCGTAGGTGGGAGGAGGTTGCCGGGGTCGTCGGGGTGTCTCGGTGGGGATCCGGCGGTAAGAGGAAAATGATTGGTCTTGCTTTGTAAAACACATGTACATTTGTTGCATCTTCATTATATGTGTTTTATGTAGTTGAAGGTGATTGGTCTTATGTGGTAAGAGGAAAATGATCACTGGTGCATCCTCCTTTTCCTCTACACGCCACCGGGTCCGTGAAGTAAACTCGCCGCCGCATCCTCCTTTTCCTCTACACGTCACTCCACCACTGCGCCCTCCACCAGCACCACCTCCGCCTCAACCCACCACGCCACCAAGCTCCGCCATTCACCTCCTCCTCTACACACCCGACCAGACCCGACGACAACCAACCGCCGTCCAACGACTCAAGATCGCTGCAGCACACCGACCGCCCTTCACAAGCTCCTCTCCACCCCCCATCACCTCGCCGCTGTTCGACGACAGCCACGTCTCCAGCTCCTACCGCCGGATCCCCACCGAGACACCCCGACGATCCCGACAACCTCCTCCCACCTACGGCAAGCCCAGACAGCGATGATTGGTTGGAGATGGTGGCGGAGGAGGCGGAGAAGAGTGCTAAGGTGGAGGTCGAGGCGGCGATGGGCTCGACTGGAGCTCGACGGCTGTGGGCGAAGCTCAAGGAGCTGGGGATGCGGGTTGAGAGAGAAGGAGAACGAAGAGAGAGTGGGGGAGCTGGGTTGGATTTCTTGGAGAATGGAGGAGAGAGAGAAGAAGAAAGAATGAGATGAAGAGAGAGAGAATGAAAGATTCGTTTGTTTTAAAAAAAATTGCCACCCGTAAAGGAATCCATTGCACGGGACTGCTAGTCCCGTGCAATTTCATCTTAAAATTTTTTAGTCAGCAAAATCGACCCTTTTCAAAAGAAAAGGGTCGATTTTGCTGAATATATTCACATGGGGTCGATTTTGCTGTATAAAATGGCAAAAAGGGTGATTTTAAAAATTTGTCCTATCAAATTCATTAAACACCACATCATATATCGATATGGTGTCCCGAGGCGAATAGTGCATGACAATGGTCCTCAATTCGTCAGCAACGCATTTATCAAATTCTACGGTAAATTCGAAATTAAGGACGTTTCATCGACCGCTTATAACCCCACAGCTAATAGATTGGCCGAAGCTTTTAACAAGACTATTATCAAAATTCTAGAAAAACTGGTAAAAGTCAATAAGCGAGATTGGGACGACAAACTGGGTGAGGCTCTATGGGCTTATCGTACAACTATCAGTACGCCAACTGGAGCAACCCCGTATTCCTTAACATATGGATGCAAAGCTGTCCTTCCTTTAGAAATACAAATTCCCTCTCTCGGTATCACTCTCGCAACGGGAATGACGACGGAAGAACATCACCAAAAGCGTCTCGAAGAGTTAGAGATGTTAGATGAAAAGCGCTTGGAAGCTCAGTAACAAATCGAGTTTTATCAAGCCAGAATTTCTCGGGCTTTCGATAAAAAAGTCCAACAATGAAGCTTTAAGGAAGGAGACCTGGTTCTTGTCATCCGGAGACCCATGATTCTCAATTCCAAGAAGAAAGGAAAATTCCAACCCAAATGGGAAGGGCAGTTTGTAATAGAAACAGTCAGTGCGTATCGCCTAATTACCCAGGATGGCAACAAACTAATGATGCCGATAAATGGGAAGTTCCTGAAGAAGTATTATCCGTAAGATATTCAGGATAACCTATGTAAAATGGGAAGTTCTTAGAAAATCTTGTATAGAATATGTTCAGGATAACCCGATATCAGTTAATTGCTCTAAATAGAAACTGATCATTTGAATAATTCACTCTTTATTGTTATGAAAATAATTAAGACCCTTTTAATGTGGTTATCTGATAATTAAGAATCTTCCACTGTGACTTTCCATGTGTTTTGTTGAGATGAGATTCGGCGACAAAATACAGTTGGTCTTTCCTCACAAAAACCCCCACAGTATGATTGCGGGAGGATCGATGATTCACAACCCCGCACCACAAATTCCCTCACCGATCGGATTATTCGACGGTGGATTCACTAAAATCCGTTATGGATTAAAGTTCGTCAAACTCCCATCGTATCAGATCTCGAACATTCCCAATGTCGAAACTATGATACAATGTTCAAACTACAATTCATTGGTTCATATCAATCACCTAATCATTTTGTGTCGAATTTTATGTTTGACACTAAAAAATTCCCAACAAGTGAGGTGTACGAGTCAACATTCCTATTGTTATTTGTACCCTGTTCTCATTTCTCATTTGGTCAAATCTTCCTACAGTTATGACCAAAATCAAAATCCCCTCTCGATTCCTTTCATGAATGAGAGGTCTAATTTCAAAACTGAGATTCCTTTTCGATAAACCAAAGGGCCTCAATTCCATTCGAACATTCTAGTCTATTAAAGGTAAAATTGTCTCGACTCCCACTTGGTCAAACCTTACTACAGTTAGGACCAAAACTATAACCTCCTCTTGATTCATTCCACGAACGAGAGGTACAATTCCAAGCTGAATAATCAAACCTTATGACAGTTAGGATTATTCAAACCCGTCCAGATTCTCTAAGTGGAGATCTCACTTTGAGTTTCCTTTGTATCAAGAGATAGAATATAAAATTCTCCCTCTTTGATTTTACGTTTATCTCAACCAACAAACAAGAGACCAAGAGATAGAATATAAAATTCTCTCTCTCTGATTTTGGGTTTATCTCTACCAACAAACAAGAGACCAGGAGATAGAATATAATTTTCTTCCTCTCCGATTTTGGGTTCATCTCTACTAACAAACAAGAGACTAGGAGATAGAATGTAAAATTCTCTCTCCGATTTTTGGGTTCATCTCTACCAACAAACAAGAGATTGAAAGATAGAATATCCAATTCTTTCTTTATAATATTGGGTTCGTTGTCCTACATAGGAAACATAACCTACTTACATTTCAAAGTCCATGTCGTTCATGCATGGGGGATGTTATCTCTATCCCTTATTGGAGATAAGCCTACATCTAACACATATAGCCTATATATTCAATATTGTAGTTCAAAGTCTAAAAGAATTTAGTTCTTTTAGCCTAATGTTATATGTAAAACGGATTTAGATAATTCACATACTAGCCCGATTCAAACGGTAGTCGGTAAAGACATATCAAATCCGTTGATGGCTGAGGATTTGCCAAAAATCCTATAAGTATTATGGTTATTTATTCTAAACAAGAATGAGTAATCATAATAAAATCTTAATGAGCAAAAGAGTTCACTATATTCACCAAAAACATTCAAACAAAGCCACATAAGAAAATATATGTTCTCAAAATTACAATAGCTTATAATGACGGATTTGATCCTCTAGTTGGGAGAGCTCTGTCATATAAGCTTGTTTAAGCTCAGATACCAAATTAGCTTTAAAGCTTTCTTCATCAACACTTTGAATTCTGGAAACTTCTTGTTCCTTTTCGGTAAAAATCTTGTCTTGAAGATTCAGCTGATGAAATAGATTCTCCTCAGCTTGAGTTACCTCCGCCAGATTGGACTCCAAAACTTCTTGGGCATTCCTAGCTTTTGCAAGTTAATCTTCTAAATGGGCTATCTCGGTTTGACCCGACTCTAAGGCACGATACAGGTCAACCTTGGCTTGTGTCTTCTTGGCAACACTCACCCTGAGTTGATTAATGTGGGTTCTTAGCCTTTGAAGTTCGGATTCAGCGGACTTCTGAGAATCATGCCATGCCTGCAATCTCAAGTCTATTTGAGGAGCAATATAAGAAGGCACGCCGTTAGCACGAAGACCCTTCAAATGTTCAATGTTTTGTTTAAGGTCAGCTAAGTAAGCTTCGATCGAATCGGCTAGTTCAGCGTATCCGTCTTCTCTAATTCCTGATACATGGCGGTCGAGAGATCTCCTAAAATGCTCGAAAGGTGATCCTTTAAGGATGATTCGATCAACCATAGTGTTTAAGAAAGAGACAAAACTTTGAATATCAAAGCAAATGACAGCTTCGTCCGGGTCTTTGTCTATTAATAAAACTTGAATACGTTCAGACAAGGATGAAGAAGCTGCAAAGAGAACAAATAAAATAAGTATGAGATATATACACTTGCACATAGCAACGAACGGAAACATATCAAGTTCACTGGAAGACTTCACAACTTGGTTACATTGGCTTGTCGATGCTGTAGTGGGCTCTACAGCAACCGGAATTTGTTCAGGAATAACGCTTGTTGGTTGACTCGCTACATCAGACGGTTGTTCACTTGAAGCTTCCAACGGCTTCAGGCCCAGATCGACAAATCCTTGAGAAACGGGTTCTATAAACAAGATAAAGATGAATAAACGCTCCAAAAGTATGAATCCAACTACGAAACACATTAAAGACGGGACGTACCAAGTTGTGCAGAAGTTATAGTAAGTTGCTCTTCCACGTTGGCCTTCGACACTCCAACTTCATGAACAAGTGGAGACGGATCAGAAATCACAACGGAATCAGTCTCAACAATATCAGAAGTCGGAGTGACAATAGCTGATGGTTCAATTTTTGCCAAAGGACCTGTCAAAAGCAGGAAACCTAGGCCTTCAGGTTGATCGTATGCACCAATGATAGTAGACACATCAACTTCAATTATTGGTCCTACGACTAAATTTCTTATTTAGTCATTAAAATAAGAAACAAGAGCTTAATTGAAGACCTAAGTTCGAAAGTACATACCCTCTGATGTACCTACTTCAGTGGAACCAACTCTAGTAGTTGGTCCTGCGGTAGCAGTCGGATCTTGATCTGACAGCAGATCGGAAATGCGTTGATGGTCATCTTCGGAGATATTGAGATTGAAATCATGTTCGCTAAAGTCTCCGATCATCACATCATGAGTAATTTCCTGCTCTCTTGGCTCATTCACAGGAATGTCTACAAAGCAAAAAGACTCATCAGTACGTGTATAAAAGTATGAATGAACCAAGCTGAATAAAAAAATTACCTCCAACACCAGCAGTAGGATCGACAGCGCTACTACTCGCGCTTACTTCAGTTAGTTTAACTAAAAGAAGATAAAACGCACATGTTAGTAGAAGAGGAACATGCTCCGATTCATTGATTTCTCTGAATAGCCCTCCAAATAAGAGAATGTTTATACCTGTGTCGGTGGTCTACGGAGTCGATGTAGTAACCGGAGGAACATCAACGTCTGCACCAACAGGCTTATCACTCATCGCTTGGTGCATTTGTTGAGTGAAATTTGATTCATCAACATCCATTATGCCCAGGGAGGAAGGCTCGGGCATAATTTCTCCTTCTTCTTCTGGCTCACCTGCGATAGAAAAAGAATAAATGAGATTTTATATTAAAAAATAAGATAATGAAAAAGAGATGAGAATGAAATTCTACCTCCTGTGCCAACCGAAAAGTCTTGGGTAAACTCCTCTTCGAATAATGGGGGAAGTTTGCATTGTCGATGGGCAGTCTTCTTAATTCTTTTCGACAAGCGAGTATCTCTTGGAACTTCAGAACTCTCATGACGAAATTTCATGTGTAGTTCAGTTCCTTGAGCAGGGCGGAGTTGAGCCTCGGAAGAAACAGGAGATCGGGATCTCTTTCTGCTGACAAGCGGTGTGGCATCTTCCTCCTCTTTGTTCCCGAACAGGCCATCTGACGGTCATCTTGTTGGAAGATGACAAAGGAATGTTTTTCTCCTTTATTTGTACTGGCTTTAAGGGAGCACTCGGTGACTTAGGTGAAGAAGCACGATGAGTCCTGCGGGCTATAGGGGAAGGAGGAGTGTCAGCTTCGGCTTCATTCTCAGTATCATCATCCTCATTAGACGTCTCAAATTCGTCGCTTTCATCAGAATCCGCCACTTTTTTTCCTTTACGGGAGGAGGTAGCAACTTTCTTTCCACCTCTGGAAGTTGTAGTTCTGCGTGCTGATCCAGTAGTAGGCCGAGAAGCAGCTTCGGCTTCTAACTCAGAAATACTCTTCTTCTTGAGAGGTGTGTTGGCGTCTAAGACCCATCGGCAGTAGAGAAAAGTTATATGAAGATCAGGCTCAGAGATGGGTAAGCTAAATTGAGCTTCAGTACAGCCGATAACATTCCAGAACCAAGCTCGCACGCCATCGATAAGACCTCCGCATGTTGTTAGCCACTTGTTGGGGTTCCCGACATATAATTGATCGTAGCCGAATTGTCGCGCAAATCGGCAAGGAAAATAAGGCTCGATTCTACAGATATTTCTCGACCAGAAAACATTGTAACCTGGTCGAATGTTCATAAGCCAATGAAAGCTACCCATATTGAGAGAGGTCCTATTACTCCCAGGCATCTCCTCATCAATAAGCATGTCACTATGTGCGCCAGAGAATCAGGGGAAACATTTATAAAACTCCCAACACTTAGCGCTCCTGAATTGGCTCACCTTGTTAGACCATTGTCGGGAAGGATTCAACCACTTACATCCTTCTAAAAGCTACAGCAGAGGAATTTCTAGATCCGATACGTCAGGAGTTGACATCATGTCAGTTCGATGGAGGACCAACCACGCCATTAAATATGTGTATGGTAGTTCAACCCTTGACATGAAAATTTTACTCGAAGGCTGAGCATCCACTTTTGTAAAGGTGTTGGATAGGTTGCGTAGACCGCTATGGATGTCAGCAATCATAGCGGAAAGTAAAGATAATCTGCTTCCGACGGCTAGTTGGACAGCAGGAAAGAGAACCTCGAGAGGAAGAGCATCTGAAGATTGATGCGTCACTATACACCTCTTTAACCATATGGCCAAATAGCCGGAGAGGAGAGTCTCAGGTTTCATCCTTTTTGTGGCTTGCCACAAAAAATCCTGAATTTCGTACCCCTTGGAAAACCATATTCGGATGATCCAATTGTTGTAAGATTGAGCATCGATCTTCACGATTAGTTTATTAACATCAGAAGAAGTCAGGGTAGGTGATTCGCAAACTGCTTCACCAGTCAAGCTTTCGAGATTCTAGAATAAGTAATCGGCAAACTGCTTCATACTGACTTGAGCTTCCTTCTTGCTCTTTACCTCAATCCTGGCTATTGCTGTCTGATAATGATAAGTTAATTCCCAGAGAATATCGTAAGCAATAGAACCAGCCCTCTTCATCCTCATAAGCTGATGATTGGTGGGAAAATATTCTTGGTAGGGAGTATTCCCTATTGGTAATCCTGACACCTTCATCATTTCATGGAGCGGAAGCCTTAACTCCCCGTACTTGGTGAAGAATGTATTAGTATCAGGATTATAAGACTCGAACAGAACGAGAAAGTGATCTACGCTTTTGGGGAGACCATACATGCTAGCTCGAATTGGGATGTCTAATCATAAGTTAGCTAACTCTTGACCCCAACGATTAAGCACATAGTTGGTCATCCTAGACTATAATTTGTCTGGGAGCGAGTGGACCCATCCATAACATCTGAACTTCTTAAGAGGAAACTCTTTGCCGACCCGAGCAAGCCGATTCTTCACCATGTTGGCCCTTGTCATTAATTCGTTGTGAGGTCCACTGTCTGGTCCAAGTACCCCTGGGTGAAGACCACAAATAGTGTGCCGACCACTAGACCCAGGAGCACTGATATCCTTACCAATGAATCCACAATGGATGTGTTCATGGTCATCCGTCAAATGCCAGGACATCTTCCTCAAAACGGTTAAATTCCGTAGTTGTAATATCGAATAGTGTCGGGGAAACGAAGGAAGGAACAGAAGGTCCCCATCATATTCATTCATCCAAGCCTCCGGACAATAACAAAGGGTGTCTGGGTTTTCAACTGAGTACCCAAACAAGTAATTAGGCTTCCTTAGCAGCTCAGTCGAATCTCGGATTGATGTTAAAGGAGAGTCAGTTAACAACTGACGCAATGTACGATGATTTCCCTCGTAAATCAACCAAGGGATGTTGTCATCACAACCCTCATTAAAATGACAGGCTTCTCTAACAAGAAAATCATCGTTAAAAGAAGCGTGAAGAATACCACTCTGACCCGGATCTTCTCTATTAGAAAAAGTGACAGAAGGAAAATGCACTACAAACGAAGATGGGGCAAAGTTGAATAAACAGGGCTAAGAGAACAAATTCATCGTTCTAAGCAGCCACGGTAGTATTCACTGCCGCGCGTTACCGCGACAGTGTTCACTGCCGTGCATTGCCACGGTAGTGTTTGCTACCGCGCTTAGCCGCGACAGTATGTGCTACCGCGATAATTGAGCAGCATCCATTAGCTTCGAAAAGCCGTGAGTTTAAGCAAAACTCATATCTTGGCCGTGAGACATGTCTTGATTAAACAAGATATGTATTTTATAGTGTCAATCCCCTCGAAGGAGGATGTCAACTCTTCCCGGATGACTCTCAGAGGAGACAAACGAGGTCATATACACAAAATCATAAATTTTGGACAGAGAAAAGCCACAAAGAAATTACCTCCAAATGATAGAGCAGGAGCCTCAACTTCTTTAGATGCTTGGACGGCTGATCTACCTTTAGGAGCACGAGCTCTTTTGGGAGACATGGTGGAAACAGCCTAAAAACAAAGAAATTAGGGTTTTGGATGAGATTTCAAACACAAAAGAGGTTAAACAAACGCAACATATGAGAGTTGGGTGCGGTTCTACCAGAAATTGAAGAAAACCAAGTCTGGAAGATGAAAGAACCGAAAGAAGACTTGAATCTGAGAAAACCACTCGAAACCCTATATCTTGTTTGAACAAAATCGCTCAAATACGAAGAGATAGGGAGGAGAAAAGCCAAAGCACCCTTATATAGGGTATTTTGAGACTAGTTCGAACTCAGAAGAGCGGGGGGAAAATGACCCGAAAAGGCCCAAAATTGGTCTTATAAACCCGACTGGCCAACACTAGTGCACGGCAGTCGACGCTGGCATGCTAGCGCGCGGCAGTCAATGCTGACGCGCTAGCGTGCGGCAATTGACAAGTGTATTCGTATATGTATACTTCTCATTGTATTTGGAATGCAGACCCGAAAACTCCGATGAGTATATGAGTATAAACTGCATCTCCCTGAACCTCCTAAGGGGTATACGAGGTTAAACTATTTCCCGAAAACTCCGATGAGTTTATGAGTATAAACTGCATCTCTCTGAACCTCCTAAGGGGTATACGAGGTTAAATTATTTCCTGGACACTCCGATAAGGTATATAAGTATAAACTATTCCTCCGTTCTTCAACACCAGCTCTAATTCAAGACTTCGACAACGGTCAAGCGATAAACGCAGTACTGGAAGAATTTTAGCTATTCTACAAAGCACTGAGTAGACTAAAAGATGAAGGAGTCAAGAATTGAAGCCGTTCATAGGTTCTTCTACGTAATCTCCTCAACTAAGTACTGAAGGGATTGTAAGTAAAACTTATCTTATCCAAAGTATCCCAGACTCCTCTATAAAAGAATGAGTCTGAGATACTTTGGAGGGGGTATCTGTAGGCGTCAAAAAATACTTACGGATATCCAAATACTACTCAAGATAAAGAGAAGACGATAAACACCGTTATCTAAGTCATGGGAGATCATACAAGACCAAAGGAAGCAAAAAGGATCTGTGAATCAACACAAAACAATGTGAATTCACAGAACAATGCAAACTTACCATATGTGGGTGCGGCAGTACGGGTCGCCACGCATAGCCGCAGCAGTGATTGCTGTCGCGCAATTGCCGCGATAATGATTTCTACCGCACATAGCCGCGATAGTTGTTGGTGACGCGTAAGCTATAGGGAGCTGCCGCGGCAGTTACCAAACAGTTATACGATGATTTTTCAAAGTTCACGTGGTGCCATGATAAAAAAGAAACGTGTGCTGATGTGGACAAACGGTTAAACTACGAAAAAAATGGTTAAAAGTCGTGGGAGAACGGTTTCAAACAGGACTGAACGTGCCAGAAACCATCCCTTTAGACGCGCTAACCAACACTGACGCGCTAATAGCCGTGGTAACGAATACTGACGCGCCCAAAGAACACGTAATGGGTGGTTATTTGGCTCTCGTTTCAACGGTTAGAGGCCCCTATCCCTATAAATACCTTCTTAGACACGAAGTAAAAGACAGAGAGCAGATTGGAGCAAAGAGGCTTAAGCTTTTTGGTGAACTGGAGTAAGAGAGAGAGTCTTCATTCCTCATAACTGGTTCTAAAGCTCTTAGTGATTCCTATAGATCTTAGCTCTGACTTGATCTTTGAAAGAGTGAACATATTACATCGATAAGATATTCGCTTCAAATTCTTACTTCGATAAACGAAAAAAGAATCCCTAAACCCCTTCACAATCTGTGATTTGGTGGTCCACGAGCCAAAGCACTCCCGACACAGGCAAAGTCCCACAAAACAGGAATCAATAAACAATTTCTGTGTTATTTTCTAGAGAGTTATAATTTACCTTTTATTGTGTAAAAGAAGTCTTATAAAAAATATTTTCTTTTGAATTCGTTGTAATCGATCGAAGATATAATGAATTCCACAATAGCATCAACTTTCGACAAAAACACTCATCTTCTAGTACCCCTCCACTAAACGAAGCCAAGCTTCTTACTCTATTGCCCTATCAACAGCTAGTGGTGGTCGTGTAGCGGTCAGTGTATCTTCTGGTGGCGACACCACTGGAGGTGGTGTCACTAGCGGAACCTGATTCGTAAACTGCTCAATCACCGCTAACCAAGCTACATGTGATGCTATGAGATCAATCAAGTACTGCAGAGCCGGCTACATCTCGGGTTCTGGATAACCTTGCTCAGCTCCCTGAGCACGGTTTCCTCTACGACCACATCCTCTTTGAGACATCTATAAGTTCAGGAGTAGAGCTTATTAGACATAATAAATGAGATCTCAAGCAAAATAATGTAACATATAACAATAGGTAAATCATATCATATATCATTCACATAAATACTTTTCAATCAAATTAAGATAGTCACAAAAAAATCATAATTTTTGAAATATACGTATAACGTCCTCACTTGATCTAGCAATTCCTAGCGAACTCTATACATAATTCCTAGGAAACTCTATCCTAGCTCCACGACTCGACACAGAATAATCCTAAGGATGTTGGAACTAGAGCTCTGATACCAACTATGACGCCCTTGATTTCACTCAAGGCTGCAGTCCAAGGTAAACCCAAGGATGTCAAACCTGCCATGCACCCACACAGTTCAACAACACGTTTCACCATCATAATAATATCTCTTTATTGGAATCAATATTAAGCAAGTGTAGGTACAAAGCAGATCAGGTAAAGATGACAATGTAATGAACATGATATAGAGATAGAGATAGCCAAATAATCATAATCATGTTCCAATTGAAATAAACAAAGTAAATCTGATAAACTAAAACAAATGTATAATATCTTAATACATGAAGTTAAATGAAATAATATTAAGGCACTCAGCCTTTACAAAATGTAACACAACTCTAAATGTCTTAAAATAAACAATGACTAATGTGGAGTGCTAATGAGTATTAATAATATAAGATGGCGGAAGCTAATCTGCAACTCCATTAACCAACGATTCTCCGTACGCCTGACTTGCTGCCTGAAAAGAAGGGAAACAACGAGCATTAAAGAGCTAGCGAGATCATCTCCACTGCCTTCAGGGTAGGGGGTTAGGAGTATACAGGAAAATACTAGTTAGTACATATAGATAAATAAATTATCTATCCTAAACTAAGTAGAAATTGAGATTTAAAAATCCATAACACGAGAATTAGTACGTCAAGTGAAATAATCCAAACAAGGAAACCCTCATGTATATACCATATCTTAAATTGTGAACCGTTAAATCCAAACTCTAAAATCCTAAGAATAAAACAAACAATAAATAAAAGACAATACAACACCAAACCTCATTTGATACAAGTTATGAAAAATCCTCACACTACCCTCGGGTAGTTGGCACAAACAAAAATATAATATCCCGGTCAAGGAAACTCACATAGATTATGCCATGTATTAACAACCTCAGTACTATACCCTACTCTCGGGTAACTAGCATCGGAACATGAATGAAACCTATGCAATTCCCTAACAGAAACAATGATACTTTTGTAAGGTGCTCACAATATCAAGTGGCATCACACACCTTACTCAATCATCCTACGGAAATAGGCATATCACCCTATTCTAAAAATAATGATGCACGACGGAGTGTAGTCTACTGCGGTCTTATTGCAATATAGCAACTAACCACCTTGAGTGTAGCCTACTGCGGACTCATTATGATATACTAACTAACCCCACTCAAGCATCCAAACTATCATGAAATGCAATATACGTCACTCTATATCATGACAAGTCAAAATATAGAATTATGTACCTCTAAATGTGTGTGCATGCTCAAGATCCAATACGCGTACCCTCGTATACGATGTACATATATCAATGTGCGATTAGTACTTCGTGTGTGTGAACAAAACATGTGAAATAAAACCAATGCACACCAAATAACCCAGATCAGTTGACTGATCATATGCCATCGGTCGATGATGGTTTGTTTATGACATGCACAAATGGCCTTATCGGTCAACTGAAGGCTTGTTCTCGATCGACCGATCAGAGGCAAGCCAAAGCCCAGTTTAACAACAACGATCGATTGATCTATCATGATCGGTCGACCGATCATAGCTGAAAATCCAGTTTCTAAATAAAGTTAGATATTCGCTTAAATTCATCAAAAATTGCAATTTCTCAATAAAACTCATATATAGAACTTTAAATCAACATGTTTAGGGTTATTCCTACTGCTTGAAAAACACGAACATAATTTTGGGAATAAATCTAAAACCCTAACTTGATAATACTTGTAAATTCAACATGAAATCAAAATCCAATTAGTAGAGTCTCATGTTTACCTCACTTAAAATTAGAAATTTAATTCAAGAATCTGTCTCACAACTTTTTAAATTGAAAAGATTAAGCCTTTACATCATGTATGTTTAAAGATATGATCTTTATACTTAAAATATGTTTTAGAATCAATTAAATACTGAAGTAAAACCGAAGAAAATAGGGGATGAGTTTGGAGGGAATGAAACTCACCTCAAAATGTGCTGGAATCCCCTTAGAGTGTAAGGAAACAGGTTCTCTCTCGCCAAACGCTTACGATCTCGCCCTCTCCTTAGTATTTGCTTCACAAAGCTCTTCAAAACTCACAAAATATTATCTAGGGTTTTGAGGGGAGATGGTGGCTGTTTATTCACATTAAAATATAAAGAAAAAGAGAATTTTCGAGTGTGTATATATATATATATATATATATATATATATAAGGGTAAACACGAAATAATAAAAAAAGACCCGAAACCCAGTCAAACTGGGAATCTGCTTGTGCACCCATCGGTCGACTGATGGCTTGCCATTAGTCGATTGATGAGCTCCTATTAGTCGACTGATAGGCAAGCATCAGTCGACTTACCAGAGGCTAGCCTACAGGTTTTGTGTTGATGTGCATGTTTTCACTTGTTTTGTGCATGTTTAACACTTGTATACTCTCATGTATATACTTAATTGATCTCAAATCAATATACTAACATACTCATTCATTAATAAATGATAAATTCATTAATAAATGATATTTATCATAATATAACTCATTCATTACTATTTACCATAGTATTTTTAGAAAATTACGGGGTTTTACATCGACCTACACCTTAACGTGGTCCCTCTCCTCGAGAGCCTCATCTAGTCTCCTAGCCTTCATTTTCTCTCATCCAGCTCTCGCCTAAGCTTGTCGACCTCAGAAACTCTTGGGGCTAGCGTCTTAGCAGATAATTTTGAGTTGACCCCTCTGCTAGCCCTTAGAAAAGCTACCTCCCCTAAGAGTTTGAGATATAAAGTCCGGAAATGTTCCATCCGGCCGAATATCTATTGCTCCACCAACACCACTCAAACCAAATAGCTCTGAAGACTTTAGTGGAGGCCGACATTAGGAAACCCCTTAAAGAACTCCTCTCCCTGGGAAAGCTTGAGCTACTCGACCGCCCTCGATTGAGTCAGGCGAGAACTAAGAACCGACCCCTGACATCAAGATGGTGAGCAGGCTCATAGCGATGCTCTAGGTCGGGCTCTTGTACAAATTAATGGCTGACCTATGAAGACCTTATTAGGTATTGCCTCATCATGTCTTATTCTTCATCCCTAATCTTAGCAATGCGGTGAGGATAAGGATACTCCAACCTTACGGAAGGCGTCGTATCCTCCACAATCAGCTCTTTCCCACGGCGGGACAACTCGTTATGGCGGACGGATGACCCACCCTCACTAGCAAAGGCTCTTTCCTTGGCTCTAACCTCTTGCTGGGGAGCCTCATCCTCCTCTTCTAGAACCGACTCGTCCACATGGATGACGTCGGTCTTGACCACCTCGGCTGTTGGCTGAGGTACTTGCTCTTCATCCCTCTGTGGCCTCCTCCTGCTCTTCACCCCTCTGTAGCCTCCTCCTTCGCCCATGGACGTGGGTGGCAAAAAGCTCTTTCTCAGTCATCTCGGCCTCTATAGAGGGTAAGTCACAACAAAGATGCTTTTCAGGTCTAGTTGATGGCCCTTCCTGGGGGTCGGCCTGGAGAGAGAATGGCGCCATCACCGCTTTCACCATTCCTAAAATCAGGGCTGAAGCCCTCTACTAGTCCTTGATATTAGGAGGCATGATAGATACATTGGCCGCCTGCAAGACCGAGTTGTTAAGCAGGTGCTCGTCTTGACGAGAGCCAACATACGCCTTGATTTGATCCAACGCATCCCTATCGGCGTCAAGCAGGGTACCGACCATCAGCGCTTCCTTCCTTATCTTGGACCAGTTCGAGCAGCCCAACTCCAAGTTGCCCCCACGACCCAGATGGATTTGTCTTTCCAATCCTTGTTCGAGTCAGGAAGGCCAGTGATGCGATTGTACTTCCCCCGCATCTGGAAATGGAAGTGGAGCTCGGTCTGGTTCACTTTCACACTCACCTAATGGTCAATACTCGCAAAGATGGCTTTATTGCCAACCAATGGCAAATCACTATGAACCCCACTAACGTTGCAATGACATTCAGCTTCATCTAGGTCAGTGATACCCCTAAATCCGTAAAAACTTACTGAAGAAAAGGGTGCAAGGGCAGCCGCAGACCAAACTCCAAGTGCTTCAAGTAAAGTGGAGCTCGATCCAGCCCATGATCATAGACGGCCTCCGACCTCGTTGGGGCCATCAGCTCATATTTTTGGGGGATATAAAACCTCTCGTGGAGCGTCCTCTTCTGTGCCTGGGTCACCTTGGAGTAGAACTCTGCCAGAAGAGCTCATTGATCTATGAGATCTGATGCTATTATAGAAGGGAGAAGTGATCACCGAAAAAAGTTGGAAGGATCTCGAGTTCTCAGAAGGGAATTTCAAAAGACAATAACTGCCATCTCCATAGCCCTGGCTTTATATATAGACTGTTGAATCCATAGCTACTGGAATTTGAACGACTGGATCAAGTTTTGGCCAACGGCTAAGATTAATTCTCAGAATTCGGAGCGGCACCTCAAGGATCGAGGCGCAGCCTACTAACCTCGAATAACCCACAATCTGGACGAAAAGCCAAGCAGTAGCAGTCAAAAGAAATGTGTGATGATGCCAGCCACGTCTAATCTGAAAAGACTTTTTAGTTCCCTCATTTAATGCACATCCACGTCCGTCTAGAGCTGCTCTCATTTCACTCAAACCAGACCCAAGACGACTCCAATCGAAAGGGGCTAATTGTTATGGTGTTTTCAATTTCCAAAGTACGACCCTTTGCCAGCAACGAACATGTGTCCCCTCTACATGAACCACTCAAATCAGATTGACAGTCAGTACCACCAAGAATCCTGGGTTACCTAACCCGCTGAGTCGACATCTCCTTTGATCGACTCGAAGGGCGATACTTGTCGGTCCTCTTGTCTAAGACAACTCGCTACGAGCTCACTCGACTAGTTATTTGACGCCTTGCGGGGCAACTCGAAAGGCCTTACTTCTCGACCAAGCCAGAGGATGACTTCAACCACGAGGCTCCCCCACTGACAATGTGTTAGCAACACATTAAATTCTTAGCAGGCGCCATCATTTCTCTAGCCCCGATAGTCTTCATGACACATCAGACCACGTCTGCACCGTCATACCCCAATCACTTCGTATTAAATACTAAGGTAACCTCTTCTTCACTCATCGACCGACACATGTAAAGTAGGTGCTGACGTAGCCGCCATCCCATACTCGTTTGCGACCATCCTGTACTCAGTCGAGATTACTATTCTACCCTTTTTTTTCACCACTATAAATAGGAGTACTATTCTAAATACCAAGGTAAGCAATCTTAAGCAACTTCAAAGAAATCTCTCGGAATTCTACTGCACTTTAGAACTCACACAGTTTACTACTTTCCCGCTCAAGTCTATCAAATGACTTGATCATCGGAGGAACAACGAGGGAACTAGTACTCGTCCTATTACGAGTTGCTATTTGTACAGGCTGAAGCTACTCAATTCAAAACCAGATATTCGAAGAAGTTAGTGTCCCCTAATCAACCTTACCCTCATTATATTTTCTGTTTGATTATTAACATCAACACATGCTTATTGAAACTGCTTCTCCTATTAAGGGAATACTTTTAGAGGAAACTTGAGGATGCCTTTAAAACCAACATTTATTTATTTTTTATTTTATATACCATATATATCTTTTATGTTTTAAGAATAATTATAAAGGATAGTTTTACCAATACCTTAACTGCTTTGCAAGTAATTTTTATTATTTCATTATAAAATAACTATTTTTAGTAGCTTATATAAGTTGCTTCTATAAGATGTTTTTATAAGCAACTTATTATAAGATCAAGCAATACCAAACTGGCTCTTAGAAGGACTGGAAGTATTAAAAAACTTAATTGAAAGCAATTTAGAAAATATATGGTAATAGTTAACTTAACATAAAAGATTTTCTATAAGATGATAACTACAGTTCTCTCTCCAAAACTAATTCCACAGTACAAGAAAGAGAAGTGTGAGCTCCCTAGATGAGTTATCATTTCTTTTATTTTTTATTTTTTAAAAAAAGTAGACCCCACAATTTTCTCACTTATAGTATAGAAGTAGCGAATGAAAAGTAGCATAGTTATCAAGTAGTGAACGAAAAGTAGCATAATTATCACTGCTCTTTATTTAACGCATCTAAACAAAAGAGTAAGATTCCTGTAATCAACCTAAAATTTTGGAGTAAAGACCTTAATATCACTTTTACTTATCTAGTTTAGACATTTTTCCTTGAAATTCATTGAGTCCTACATGTCACGTTTTGAAGGTTATCTTGGATCTCTTGCCGAAGGAAAAAGAGATGGAGAAAGAGAGTGTACATAATCAAAGGTTCTTATCGTTTTGGTTGTTTGGTGTTAGAGATTCGTTCCTAAAAAAGGGTGAAGGAACCAAATCCTATTCCATTTCACATTTGGTTGACCACTTGGCCACAATAAGTGCGAGCCTCTCATGACCACCACCATCTTAATCTCCTATTAACAGGTTGGTGGGGTGCATTTGTCTTTCTTTTAATAGCCAAGTACGTGTGTTCTAGGAGAGAGTATTCAAAGGATCACATACATATGAAGAAATACATTAATAGGTAAATTTCACAAAATTACTATGCAGTTTGCAAGATTTTACAGAAAACAATAATCAAGAAAATCATATATAATGAATTTCTTGTACTCGATTAAATCCTAATAGGTCATGAATACTCTCCAATAATAGATATCAGAGCCTAATTTGCGCAATACACACACAT
>BQKN01000917.1:45715-76078 GCA_022839385.1 Asparagus kiusianus | reverse complement strand
TGTGTGTGTGTGTGTGTGTGTGTGTGTGTGTGTGTGTAAGAAATATGCTAATCTAGTTTCAATTCGGCTTACTTTCTAACAAGTGGTACTAGAGCTCAAATTAGTAACAAGCCAAAACTGCCAAGGATCCTTCTTCCTACCAATTCATTATGAATTATCCAGTAGATCTTTGCTCATATACATGTTGGAAAGTAGTTCATACAACATGTCTTGTTAAAGTTATAACAAACTCTCTTTTGTTACTAATGACTATTTGATATGATATATTTTAGGTGTAAATAGGTATATGAAAGATATAAGGTGAAACGATGCAAAAATCACATTGATTTCAGCCATCACAGCATTAATGGTTATGAGGACACCATTGGTGGTCATAAGTCAATCGATAGATTACATTGCACACTTCGAGAAAAGTAGAAATAGGAATCAAATTATCGATGGTCTGTAGGGAACCATTGATGGTCAGCTATACCATCAATGGACTATAGTGCATATTTGATGAATTTTAGAAACCAGATTTCATCCCATCGATGGATTACTAGGTGACTATCAATGGTGTGATAGTCATGTTTAACCATCAATGGAGATGATGCATTTTTGCAGATATTGTGTTTTAATGTCAACAGCTTTCTAATCCTTTCATCTCCAATTCTACTATTATTCCAATATCTCTTGACTTTATTATCAAAGATCACATAAGATAGGAAGAGATCATATTTAAGAGAGGTTCTTGCATTGAGAAGAAAGAGAGAGATTTTATTCTAGAGTTTATGTGAAGAGTTTATTTGCAATTCAATTTTGGAGCCTCATTAAACTCTTTCTTATCGCATTTAACTTCTTCGAATTACTTCAGCGAGGAGAGTTGCCCTTGGATTCAACATCATCACCACTTCTTCATCAAGCTTCAATTCAATCCTTTTGAAGAACAATTTGCTTTAAAAAGGCTGTAAGATATTTTTGATTTGCTGCTAGAGTATTTTAATTGGTTTTTTTATCTTATTTTTTATGGGGTATTCAAGTTAGTGATAATTGGGGGGGGGGGGGTGGACTAGTTAAGGCTAGGTGTTACTAATATGTGAAAAGTTAGATTAGACGAAGTTTAGATGACTAGTTTTGAGTAGATTCGAGGGTGCAGTCTTTGGAAGCCTACTGAATCGAGTGGTGATTCCGGTAAACTCTGGTTATAGTAAGGAAGCTCCTTCGTGGGAAGGAAGAGTGGATGTAGAATTTCTATTCGAATCTCCATAAAATCTTGCGTATTGTTTGGTTTGTTATAGATTTATTTTTTAGCTTTTATTTTGATATTATTTTTGCTGCAAACTCTGTGTTTTAGCGAAAATGTATAGAAAACCTATTTATCCTCCTCTAGGCTTGCATCTAAGTTTCACCAAGCAGTATTAGAGCCTTGTTACCTATCTTTAATTATTAAAATCTAGGGTAGATATGTCTAGTCTCACTGTCGCAAATGATGTTTCTTGAGCGACATGCTGTAAACTAACCCCTGCTTTTCGATAGGACAAATTGTAACTATTGGAAAGCTTGTATGAAAGTCTTTTTGATGTCCACCAATTATGATACTCTAAGCGTGTTGAAAATGGCAACAAATAAAGCTCAGTCTTTGATAATGAAAATAAGAGTGAGATGGGATTGGTAGTTAAAAGATTCAAATCATTCTTAAAGATGAAAGATGGTAAAAGTTCATGCAAAATAAATAAAATTAAAGTTTCACAAAGGTAAGGAAAACTAAATAGGAAGATTTAGATTTTGAAGTATTTGTCATCATTGCAGGAAACCTAGACATGACAAAAATTAATACCCTCTCAACAAGAATGATTACAAAGAAAAGAATAAAAACTTTAAGGTAACATCATGTGATTTCTCGAGTAAGGAAGAAGATGCAGATGATAACTCCAATTCTAAAAAAAAAACTCATTATCTTATGGCTAATGGTTAAATTTGTGAAAGATTCAAATAGTAAATATTCAGGTAAGAAAGCTCAATGGAGATCTAAAGAATAAAGGAGTACATGGTATTTAGATTCAGGATGCTCTTGTCATATGATGGGTAAGAAAGACTTATTTCTTTGTCTTGATAAAAAGAAAGGTGAAGATGTGACTTTTAGGAACAATGGCAAAGGTAAGATTATAGGAGCTGGTGATATAGGTAATGATTCTTTTAAGCTCCTTAGTGTTTTACTCATTGATGGTTTAAAGGTAAATTTTATTTCCATTTGTTGGCTTTGTGATAAAGGTATATTCTTTTCAAATCAACTATGTGCAAAGTTATTGATTAGAAAATAGGTTTGATTGTGTTTATAGGAAATAGACATGCTAATGTGTATACTTTAAACTTCAATGATATTAAATATGACACTGTGAAAAATTTGGTTATAGGAGGAGAGGATGGTGAGGTTTAGCATAGCAGACTTGGATATGCAAGAATGAGTTTATTACGAAAACTATCAAAGAAAGAATTAGTTAGAGGTTTTCCTGTTATGTTTTTAAAAGTGAGAGTTTATATGCAGCTCGTACAAAAGTTAAATTTATACAATCCTTTCATAGTTTAAAGAATCTAGTAAGCACTTCTAAATCTTTGCAATTACTTAGTTCTTCTTGGACCGGTGTCCACACAGAGTTCAAGATGAAATATTTATTATTTAGTAGTGGTTGATAATTATTCTAGATTCACATGGTCATGTTTCTAGCCAAAAGAAGTGAATATTTTAAAATTTTAAAAGTTTTTTGAAAAAAGTTGGAAAAGAAAAAGGTCTCTCGATTCGTACTATTCAATCTGATTATGGAGGGGAATTTAAAAATAAATTTTTGAAGAATTTTTTGTTAACAAAGGTATCACTCATGTGTATTCTTCTTCTCGAACCCCACAACAAGATGTGGTTGTTGAGAGGAAGAATTGGGCTTTATAAGAAATGTCTAGAACCATGTTAAATGAGTATAAGTTGCCAATATACTTTTAGGTTGAGACAGTTAGTATAGCATGCTATGTGAGTAATAGAGCTTATTTTTGGCCAATGCTATATAAATCTTCTTATGAGCTTTATTATCAAATATCTCCAAATGTTTTGCATCATTATATTTTTTGGTTTAAAGAGTATCTTTTAAACACGAAAGACCAATTAGGAAAGTCTGATTATAAAGTTGATGAGTGTGTGTTTTTAGGATACTCATCTATTAGTAAACCTTATAGAATGTAAAACAAAAGAACTAAAATACTTGAAGAGTCTATCCATATTAAATTTGATGAATCTTAAAATTCTAATATTTTGGTTAAAAATGCAAATGACTATCTTGTGATGAATACAAATGAACATGTTGAATGAGAAAATACTTTAGAGAAAAATAAGAAGAAAGCTCAAGATAAAGTAAAAGAAAAGAATGAGGAAATAAAGGACAACACTGAAGACTCAGAAGATACCCAAGTACCAAACATATCAGAAGATTAGCAAATAGTTTCAACAAGAGATCATCAAAAAAGAAATTGTCAACCTCTTACTCGTTTGAACAAGTATTATTGCTCAATGACATCCGCAAAGGTAGGTGAAGGTAAAAATTCTTATTTCTTTCTAGGTGAATTATATACATAGGTGAATTTTATATCTAAGACTGAACCAAAGAATGTGAATGAATGAATAAATAATGAAAAATAGATAATTATCATGCAAGAAGAACTTAATCAATTCATGCAAAATAAAGCTTAAAATTTAGTTCCTAAACCTAAAGATCATATGATTGTAGGAATTAAATGAGTCTTTAAAAATAAATTACATGAAAAGGGTAATATCGTGAGAAATAAGGATAGACTTGTTGCTAAATATTACAATTACATGAAAGGAATTGGTTTACATGAAACTTTTGCTCTGGTTACTAGATTTGAAGCCATCAAGATTTTGCGTGCATTTTCTTGTTACAAAGACTTTATGCTCTATTGAATAAATATAAAAAGTGCATTTCTAAATGGATGCATGGAGGAAGAAATATATGTAGAATAACCCTTTGGTTTCATCGACCATTCGAAGTTATGTGTATAAGTTAGATAAAACATTGTATGGTCTTAAACAAGAACCTCAAGCTTGGTATGTGTTTGCGTCAGAAATCAGTTTCATTATTGAACCCATTACAACGTTTATCGCTTACACAGATTCAAAGGAGTTAGTATTTTTATAAAACTTCCCATTACAACAAAAACAAAAGAAAGAGATCTCCTAGAAACACACACACAGAACGTTTATCGGTCATTGCTTACGTGAGATCTTTACCTGTTTCGAGGATGCTTTAGCCCGTTGACCACCGATTCACAGATCTAGATTTATTATGAAGAAGACTCAGTGTTCTTATTTATTTTTGAAAATAAGAACATAAGTAAATAACATCAACAAGGTGAGATTAATACTCTTCTCAAGATCAAAACAATGGTTTGATCTCAAGGGAAGGGGTGAAGGCTTGCAGATCTCTAAAATCTTCCTCTTTATACTAAAATTTGCCAAGATCTCCCTTCTTTCTCTCTCTAAAATTCATGGTTCTCTGCTCTGGAATTCATCAGCACTTCGCCAAAAGGTCAGATCTCCCGATTCCCCGTCCCTCCTCTTCATAAATGCACGAAGGAGGGGTATTTATAGGCTTCAAATGTCGTATTTATGGATAAAATCTCATATCTTTAGTTAATAACCACTTTCCCATATTTAAGGATACTCCCAAGGCAGTTAGGAAGCCACAGGACTGCATGAATCCCGAAAAATCCATCAGAAAAGGCGTCGGGGTACCCTCCCTGTGCGAGACACTTTTGTGTTTCGGACATGAGTGTGAGACACATGTTGTGCCTCACACATGAGTGTGTGACACATGATGTGTCTCATAGGTGAGACACATTGATGCTTGTCTCGTTCCGCGTTTCGTCGATTTGTGCGTTCTGTTGCTTCTTCGTTCCGTCTTTTCGCGTGTTCTTTCGCTTCCTCTTGGCATCAAATGATCTTCTTTGACTCAGATGATTACGTTAATTGTATCCTCTTCATCTTGATTTCTATCCAGAAACTTATAGGCAATTTTTGACGCCTATAGTTGACTTGGTCTAATAGTTTAGGCGAGGTTCGATCAGTTCAGGTGGACGTCAGAACATGCTATAAAGAACGAGTCATAACTTTCAAATTGTAAGTCGGAATTGGATTAATTATATATGAAAATCATATATTTTTCTGAGATGGGGCTGACCAAACTGACCAAAGTTCAATTTGCCACCGTCCGTTTTGACAAATTCCCTTCGGTTTGAGAGATATCGGTATTTTTATCAGTTTTGAGCTTCTTTGCAATGTATAGGTAATTTTTACTACCTACAGTAAGATCGAGTAAGTTCTTATTTTTTTAAACATAAATTTAAAAAGATGTTTGCAGACAATACCTTGTTTATTCAATTTGTTAGTAAAGATATTCTTATTTTGCAAGTACATATTGATGATATTATAGTTGGAGCTACTAATATGAATCCTTGTCATAATTTTATAGGTTGAAGCAAAATGAGTTTGAGATGAGCATGATGGTAGAGCTGAACCACTTTTTAGGGTTTTAAGTGAAGCAAATAAGATATGGAATATTCATTTCATAAGGAAATGTGTAAAAGATCTTTTGAAATATTTTGGTATCGATAGTCTGAAAGCTGCTCGAACTCCTATAAGTCCTTTGGCAAAGCTTACAAAGAATGAGACAAATGTGTTGATTGATGATAAGAGATACAAAAGAATGATTGATAGTCTTTTATATCTTATTGCTTCTCATTTAGATATTATGTTTTATGTGTGTTTGTATGCTAGGTTTCAAGCTAATCCTAAAGAATTACATTTAAAAGCTATAAACTAAAATTTTAAATATTTAATTAGAACACAAAATTTTGGTTTATGATTTCCTATGTGTACTTTGTTTTTAATTTAGGAGAGTATTCTAATAGTAATTATGCTGGGTGTCATACCAATAGAAAGAGCACTAGTTGATCAGTACATCTTTGAGGACATTCTATAATATCTTGGTCTAGTAGGAAACAAAACTTTGTAGCTTTGTCTACTAAAGGGCATGAATATATTGCATTAGGTAGTTATTGTTCATAAGTCTTTTAAATGTATTTGGCTCTGCGGTGTTTGGGGAGAAAGTTGGTTTATCTGTAGAATCCATTACAATTGTTTATCGATTACAATGAATTCAAAAGAGTTAATCTTTTTATAAGACTACTCACTTACACAAATAAAATAAGAAAATACAACTCTCTTCAAACACACGTAGAGGATGTTTATAACCCGCTTCTTGCGTAGGATCTTTGTCTGTGCTGAGGACACGTTAGTTCGTGGACCGCCACGGATCAGATTCGGTTGATAGAATTAAAATTCAATGCTCTTGCTTCACAAAGGAAACAATCACAGAAGTGATAATCTCGACCAAGCGAGATTACGATTCTTCTTGAGATTAAAACCAAGTTTGATTCGGAGGAAAGGGAAAACGGGCCTCAGATCCTTTGAATAGCTCTCTCTTTATGTTGAAGTTCACCAAGATCTCCTAGCGCTCCTTTGAAATTCGTGGATCACTCTTCAATTTGACAGCACCTCGTCTTGATTTTAGATCCTCTGCGTATAAGGCCCTAGGCTTGTATTTGTAGGCTTTGGATGCAGCATTTTTAGATAAGAATTGGTGATTTAAACCTATCCTCAGTTAATAACTATTTAAGCATAATTAGGGATAGCTTCAAAATAGTTAGGAGGCTCAGAAATGAACAAATCCCAAGAAAAACCATTATAAACGCATTCTGGGAACTTCTGGGCGTAAGCCACCCCACGGTGGCTCGGCACTGTGCGAACCACCCTATGGTGGCTTGGCCTTGGCCGAGCCACTGGCCTTGGCTGAGTCATTTCGAACATGACTCGGCCACCAGGGGCTTTTTCAATTTGGTTTTATTTCTTTGTTACGTGCATTTCATTATTTCGCTGACTTGTACACTTCACCGATTCTCTTCATACGTTTTGTTCACTTGGAGGTGGCTGATGAGCACGCGGGTCACTTGGAGGTGGCTGATGAGCGTGCGGGCTACTTAGAGGTGGTCAGTTAGTACACGGGCCACTTGGAGATGGCTGATGAGCACGCGGACCACTTGGAGGTGGCCAGTGAACGTGTGGGCCATTTGGATGTGGTCGGTGAGCGCGCGTTCCCTTGTTTTGCTGCTCCGGTGGCTTGTTGCTATGTCATTAATGGTTCGCCACTTTGTTGTTCCGATGGCTCATCGCCACATCATTTGACAATTCATCGCTCGACGACTCGTCATCTAGAGCTCTATTCGGGGACCTATAGATAATTTTTGACGCCTATAGATAGTCCCTCCAAAGTATTTTAGTCTCATTCTTTTATAGAAGAGCCTGAAATACTTTGGATGTGATAGGCCCAACCTTAAATCAGCATAAAAGGACCTATAATTGGCTTCGATTCTTGACTTCTTCAGTTTTCATTCTATTCAGTATTTTATCGAATAGCTAAAATTTCTACGGTATTGCATTTATCGACTGACCGTTGTCGAAGTTTCAAACTGAAACTGGTGCATGAGTTTCTAATTTTAGCTCATGTCGTTGAGTTGACGTTAAACCGATTATCTACTTCAGGGATTCGTATCTGAATTACAGTTAAACTCCCTGGGACATCCTTTGACTTGGAATTGATCAGAGCCTTATTTTGGTGAACATAGTCGACGCATTGACTGGTGTTGACTCATGGTTATACGTTGACTGACGTTGACCTTTATCTCAATGCGTTGACTCACGGTTATGCGTTGACTGGCGTTGACTTTCTTTTGCAACATGTTCAAGGTCCTCTGTGAAAACTTCGGCTGGAATTAATGTTCTTCCAGGTGTTCAAGTCATGAGATGAACTGATGAAGCTGGTGCGTCAGTGACTATCATGCTTATGGGATTTTTGGCAAACCCTCAGCCACAAACAGGTTTGACGAGCCTTTACCGACTACCGTTTGAGTCGGACTAGCATACGGATGGTTTAAGTCCGTTCCACATGTGAAGTTATGCTAAAATAATAAACTCTCTTAGACTTGATGCTATGATATTAAATACATAGACTTCATCATTTGTCATGGGAATAGACTACCAGGCAACGCGTGTTAGGCACAGACTTTAGAATTTTTGGCAAACCTTTAGCCATCAACGGATTTGATATTTACCGATTATCATTTGAATCGGGCTTGCATATGAATTATCTAAATCCGTTTCACATGTGACGTGCTACGAGAATGAACTCTCTTAGACTTGGTGCTATGATATTGAATACATAGGCTTCGTCCTTTTTACGAGGAAAGACTAACCGGCAACGCGTGTTATGCGTAGACTTATCTCTATTCAGGGGACATGAATCCTGGTGTCCTTTTCACAGAGAAAGGTTAACCAGCAACGCGTGTTAGACGTTAACTCATCTCTACTTAGGATTCAAGATAAAATTCCCCATGCGTGTAAGACATGAATTTTGGAGTTATTAATAACCACCCGTCATGATGTCGAATATGTAGGGTTTTATCCTATTTACAGTAAAGGATAAACTGGCAACACGTGTTAGACATTGACTTATCCCTACCTAGGATGCGGGATAAAATTTCCCGTACATATAAGATACGGATTTTGGTGTTATTAATAATGACTTGCCACGATGTTGAATACATGGGCTTTTGTCCTTTTTATGGTAAAAGACTAACCTGCAACGCATGTTTGGCACTGACTTATCTCTACTTAGGATTCGGGATAAAATTCCATGTGCGTGTGTGTAAGGCACGGATTTTGGGGTTATTAATAATGGCCTACCACGATGTTAAATACGTGAGATTTTATCCTTTTTGCGGTAAAAGACTAACCGACAATGCGTGTTAGGCACTGACTTATCCCTACTTAGGATTCGGGATAAAATTCCCTGTGCGTGTAAGATACGGATTTTGGTGTTACGATATTGAATACGTCGACTTGGCCATTTTTGTAGGAACGAACCACTCGGCATCATATGTTAGATACATACTTATCTCTATTTAGTGATCGAGATGAAATCCCCCATGCGCGTAAGGCATAGATTTTGGTGTTGGAAGGTGGTGTCTTCTCTTGGGGTAAAGATGAACCTGATGCTAGAGAGGAAAAATTTTATATTCTATCTCCAGGTGCAAGAGAAACTCAAAGTTGGATATCCGCTTCGAGAAAGATTCGGATAACCCTAACTATCGGAAGGTTTGATTACCCAATCTGAAGGTGGATTTCTTATTTATCAAGTGGGAATTCTAGTTTTAACCCTAACTGTAGGAAGGTTTGACTAAATGGGAGGTTTGAGATGACCCTATCTGTAGGAAGGCTTGTCACTCGATTTGAAAGTGAACCTCTCATTCATGAAAGGAATCAAGAGGGGATTTTGGCTTTGGTCCTAACTATAGGAAGGTTTGACCAAAAAACAGTGGGGAGTGAAGATATAAATAACACTGGGAACATTGACCGGTACAAATCACTCAGTGGGGTTTTTAGTGTCAAGTGGCTGGGACTTAACACAAAGAGGTTTGATGATTGCCATGGATTAGCAGCTTGAATTTTTAAATACTGTGTTCAGACTTTAACATTAGGAGTGTTAAGTGCACAAACACAGTGAGAGTTTGGATGGACTCAGCCAAAAGAATTTTGATGGACCCACTATCTGTTAATTTGATCAGTGAGGGACTTTGTGGTGGATGATCATGAATCATCAAGCACTCTATAGTTACATCGTGGGAGTTTTATGAGTGAAGATTGACCGAATGAGGTCATTAAATCTCATCTCAATGAAAGAGTGCTTGGAATGTCATAGTGGGAGGGTTTTAATCATCTTGGAAATGATTAAATAGCCACAGTGTGAGGTTCTTAATCATGATTAAGAGTGAATTATTCCAATGATTGGTTTTAACCTTGAATAATCAATCGCTTTTGGGTTACCCTTAAGAATACCATGTATAACATTCTCCAGGAACTTCCTATTCGAACGCCTCGAGCTATTCCATCCCCAGCTCTTTAGCGAACCTGAATCCAATTGTATTTGGTCATATTGTCAGGTTATCCTTAAGAATATTAAGAGTAATATTCTCCAGGAACTTCCCGTTGTTGAAAATAATGGAAGCAATTTAACCTCGTATACCTGTCGGAGGTTGCTAGGTTATCCTAAAGAATATTATATATAATATTCTCTAGGAACTTCCCGTGAAAGGTGGGGAATAGTTTAGCCTCATATGCTAGTTGGAGGTTAGGGAGACAGTTTATACTCGTATATCCGTTGGAGTGTCAGGAAGTAGTTTAACCTCATATACCTGTTGGAGGAATGAGAGAAGTAGTTTAACCTCTTATACTCATCGGAGGAATGGGATAAGTAGTTTAATCTCTTATACTCATCATAGGAATGAGAGAAGTAGTTTAACCTCTTATACTCATCGAAGGAGAGGGTTCTCATTCGGCTTATTTCGGCGTTATGATGCCGGCGTCAACCAAGGCTTGAATATTGTTCTTGAGAGTGAAGCAAGCCTTGGTGGGATGAAGGATCCTCCTGTGGTATGCATAGTACTTTAGGTCTGAAGTGTTGTTAGCTTCCTCATGATTTGTAATAGGAGAAAGCTTGATTTTGTTATTTTAAGGAGGAATTTGAAGATAGCTGGAAACTTTTCTTCCTTGAAGGAGTACTCTTTTCGGAGTCTCGGATCCGAAGTCCTTCGCTACTTCTGAGGTTGCTGTTGTGACGTCTGATTAGCATGAACAACTGTTGCAGGTGCCTTTCTCTTACCACAAGAAGAAAATTTTGAGTTCGGAAGGTTAGTCATTGGTTGGCCTCTTTCAAGCTTTTTTCTTTTGGGAAAGCGTTTGGCCTGTTCCCCGTGCAATTTTAATTCATTCCATGTCATGGATGGCACGACCCCGAGGGCTTCAAGCACATCAAAGGAGAGATTGTTGTGGCATATTTGCAAGATGTGTTCCTATGTAACAGGATCCTTGTAATTCATTACCTTGTTATGGAAGTATTTGACAAAGCTATCAACTGAGTCCCTATCCTTTTGCTTCTCGTCCAAAAGGGCTCCGATTAACACTTCGGTGTCATCGTCGAAGAAATTGTTGAGGAACGAGCTTTCCATGTCGTCCCAGCTATTGATACTTCTTGGCTTGAGATGGTAGTATTAATTGAAGATAGCTCCGTGAAGGGTACCAACAAATGACCAGACCATCAAGGGTTCATTACCGGAGATCACACTCAGGTGGGGACTTAAAGTAAATTAGGTATTAAGTGGGTGAGCCCTTTTCGTCGAACGACGTGAATTTAATTTGATTGAAATTTTCCAGATATGGGATTGACCCCCACTCCCTTGGGTAGGGACATAGAATACCAATCTTCTTTACCTCTTGAGTGGATATCAATTCGTTGATCTTGCTCTTCAGGTCTTTTATTTTCTCATCCTTGTCCATATTCTTCTTCAGGAGATTTCGGGGAGGAACAACTAGACCACCCCTAATATTGTCATCCTCGGTGGGACCACCCCCAACATTTTGGTCAATAGGAGGGGTATCGACGTTGATACTTTCTTCAACTTGCGAATCGCTATCTACCCTATTGGTAGTGTTGTGACGACTAGATTCACCAATCTGATTTGATAAGACTTGAATCTGTTGATCATGCAATTCCTTTATCCTTTGTACAGTCATTTCCATTTCGAATTTGAAATTTGCTTTCTGCTTGGCCAGAGTGTCTTTAAGGATTTTGGCTATTTGTTCAGCATTGATCATGAACGCCTCACAAGATTGTCCTGTGCTGGACACCGTATTGTTAGAAGCGATCACGAAGTTAGCATCTGACATTTCATCCTCTGAGGAGTATCTTCTATCTGGTCTAGGTCGTCTAGTTCCAGGGTAACCAAGTGATACGTCGAGATGCTTCCAAGAAAGAGTTAGGGTTGTAACGCCTTGTGGATTTTTTTATCAGCTATATTGATGGTAACTTCTGGAAGCTCATCATCATGGCCAGCAGATTTCTTCTTGTAGAAGCATCTTGATTTAGATTTGGACACTTTGAGCACTTCTGGGCGTGAGCCACCCTACGGTGGCTCGGCATTGTGCGAGCCACCCTATGGTGGCTCGGCCTTGGTCGAGTCGTTTCCACATGACTCGACCGTCAGGGGCTTTTCCGATTTGGTTTTGTTTCATCGTTATGTGCATTTTGTTGTTTCGCTGACTTGTACGCTTCACCTATTCGCTTCATGTATTTCATTCACTTAGAGGTGGTTGATGAGCGTTCGGGCCACTTGGAGATGGCTGATGAGTACATGGGACACTTGGGGATGGTTGGTGAGCACACGAGCCACTTGGGAGTGTCCGTTGAGCACACGAGTCACTTGGAGGTGGCTGGTGAGCACGCGGGTCACTTAGAGGTGGCCGGTGAACGTGTGGGCCATTTGGAGATGGCCGGTGAGATTATGTTCCCTTGCTTTGCTGCTCCGTTAGTTTGTTTCTACATCGTCAACGGTTCGCTACTTTGTTGTTTCGACAGCTCGTCGCCACGTTGTTTGATAGTTCATCGCTCGATGGCTCGTCATCTCGATCTGTGTTCGGGGACCTATAGATAATTTTTGACGCCTACATGCAGTACTACTGCATTATCTTTAAGAAAGTTCTTCTTAGATATGATAATAAGAGTGCTATTGATTTGAGTAATAACCCAGTCTATCATTCATGCATAAAATATATAGATGTTTGACATCATATTATTGAAACCATATAGCTGAGAAGAATATTTAAATTGAATTTATCCCCATTGATGAAGAACTTGCCGATATATTTAAATTGAATGTTCGGAACCGCATACCACACTAGGGTTAACGCCTAGTGGCCGTGTGCATGAAGAAGCTCTAATATTACTTGAAGAATAATCCTCCAAACTATGTCGGATTTCCTCCAAGTTGCCTTGATGTGCTTCTATGAATTTCCATAAATTGTAAGCACTATCAAAATGAACAAACTTGTTAGACATAACTGAATCAAAAGTATTTAGCAAATATTCTAACAAAATATTATTCGTTGTAAACATTCGATAATCATTTTTATTCCACTTGGATTTCTCCGTAGTGGGCACAATATAAGCATCATCTATAATTTACTATAAATCAGAATGTTTAGATCTAACAAATAGCTTAAATCTAACACACCATTGGTTATAAGGGAAATTATCCAAACAAGGAGCAATATTAATGGTATAACCTAAACTAGATGCACCGTGCATATCCATAATGTATATATGCAAGCAAGACAAATACAATCAAAACAAGATTAGCACAAAAAGATAACTTGAATCTTTAACTAAAGGCGATTAGACCATAAATCAAAGAGCACCAAGCTCTGATACCAATTGTTAGACCCTAGAGGAGGGGTGATTAGGATCTTTTGCAAATCTAATTCGATTTTATGCCAATTAAAACTAATTAATAAGTTATCCTAGCAAGTATAAAATATAACAAGATATGTGAGCTAGGATAAGTAATAAACACAAGGGTAAACAAAATAAACAAGATAGTGGATGATATAAATAATGAGCAATGGACAATGACGATAAGAAATATAAACATAAGAGTAAGTGTACCAAATCAAACTCAAACACACGAAATGATCACGGAGTTCGGACCTTCCGTCCTACGTCTCCGCTCCTCACTCCCGGGGAGAAATCCACTATCACAACCGGGTTTTCTACGCTCACCTGAATAACGTTTACACCGATACACTCAGTTTTCTAGTTCACCAAAAACTTTGTAACTCACACATTTGCAAATACACTTCACACCCTCTAAGTGTTGGCCTAGCCCGTGTCCTCCTCCTCAAGTGCTCGGATACAACCTCCCCCTAGGTTCGTCAACCGATGCCACTCCTCTTGGATTTGACCCTGTCTCTCATCACACACTCCTCTCGGTGTACTAGTGTATTACAAAGTGAATCCTCACAATTAAAGCTCACAAATCAAATGATTATTTTCTAAACAAGGTGAAAACTCAATTAAGCACAACTCAATGATACACTCACCACACCCCAAATTTTACTATATATGAAAAATACTAGAAGCTCAATGTGGGTGTGTGTAACAATAAGATAAATAAAATCAACTAAACTCAATATGAACACTAGCTTAATAAAATGATAATTAAACAATATAAAATGTAAAGCTAGATTGAGTTTAGAAAACTTCTCTAATAAATGACAAGAGTGCGAGAGAGAAATGATTTGAAGCTTAAACACTAAGTGATGATCTCTTCTAGCTCATGTGAAATTGATTTCAAAAAATTAAACTCTCAATTGCTTAAAAGCTTTTAAACTAACTTTAAAAAAAACTAAAAACCTTGTTAAAATTTTCATAAAATTGTTTAAGACATTCTCATTGTCAGTGAAAGAATTGAATGCAATGGAGTATTTATACCCACTCAAAACTTTAGCAAAAACCCCACTAAAAAAACACAAAAGTCCTCAGAAAAACTGCTCAGGAACTAGCCGTTACCAGCTAACGGTAACATCGGTGGTCGACCGTGACGGTCGACCGCGAGTGCCTAAGGAGAGAGAAAAGTCTCTGGACATCAGCCGGTCGACCGTCACGATCGACCACGAGACTCTCTGAATTTCATCCGGTCGACCGTCATGGTCGATCGCGAGCAACAAAAACACAAATTGAGTCTCTGGACTCAAGGCGGTCGACCGCAAACAGACACAGAAAAATTTCATGTTTTGAACTTGTTTTTGTTTATTTTGAAAATTTGTTAAATATAACAAATGATGTCCAAAAATAATGAAACTTTGGGAAATGTATATAAACATGTAAATGAACATGTTACAAAAGGAATTTTTCAAATTGCATTTCCCATTTGTAAAATATCATCATTTTGTAAATATGTCCAAAACATAAAAATGTAAACATATAAGTTTTGACATTTTAGCTTAACCATGTTTTAAAATATTACAAAATGATTATATAGACTTAATAAAAGATGTATATGATTGTTATTAAGTCTATAAACCAAAAAAAATATTTTCACAAAATTGCATATTTTACAAACATTTCAAAAGTAAATATGATTTTATTGAACTAAATAAAATTGATATTGATGAAATCATATATATACATGTAAGTATGAAACAAAAATATGTTTTGCAATTGTATTCAATTGTTTCATATTAAAACTTAAAAACTATCAAACCAAAACATATATGTATATATATAACTATATATATACAAAACTAAAACGTGTATGTGTGTATATGATTGAGCTTAAAGTACTAACACACATAATATAAACCCAAAACTAATTATACCCAAGCTTGTGATCTTCAACGAAGCTCTATCTTGGTACACTTGCGAAGGAAGCTTGAACTTGGATCTTTTAACTTGAATTGCGTAGGCTTCAACCACTATTACGCCAACCTCCATTGGATATCATCGTTGAAGCTGAATTCCATCCATCCTCCAACATATTGTTTGCCTAGAATAAATATAAAACATAAACACTATACAAACAATATTAGATGTAAATTATTTGTAAGTCATCATCAAAACAAGAAGGCCAACAACCTTCACAGAACAGGTTTTGGAATCGCGTCCGGTTGACCGCGCCTAATCGGCGGTCGACCGCGTGTTAGGAAGAGGCTAGGGTAGCCTCTAAAATGCGATGCGGTTGATCGCCACTATATTGCAGTTGACCGGCAGTCTGATAATTGGCCAGTGCTTGTTTTCTTTCCTAATTTCTGATTTTGAAAAAAATTTCTCTATCTTGTTATGTTGCATAACGATCCTTATGAGTTGTTAAACACCTGAGGTGTTAGTGAATACCAGATATTGACATGCATACCGAGATATGAGCACGTACACTTAGTTTATGTTGTATTGAAATGCATTATCGAGATACTTAACACATGTTGAGTTAATGAAAGTGAATTAATATATAATAAAGTATTGTTCATCAGTTATTGATGCTCAATGTGGTTGTTTATCCCGTAATAAGACCTCGGTTGTACCACACTAGAAGTATTTAGTTATTTTTCCCATAATAAGACCTTGGTGGTACCAAATACTCAAAGGTGATCGGTGTATTCTTCTAGGTTAGGCTGATGTGCCTGTTCACTATTGTACGATCATCTGGAAGCATATCCAGAATAGAGAGATAAAACCTATTACCGTAGAACGATTGAGTAAGGAAGTTGAACCCACAGTTATTGTATGAACCTTACAAGAGTATCATTATTTCATATAGCCGGTGTTAGCCCTTATGTTTTGATGATGTTTTACAAGCACCATTATCGGTACAAATTGCTTATTGAGTGAAAATGTAGTCAATATACATATCAAGCATGTTAGTGCCATAAATGGAGGATTGGATGGAATATGCGCTACAACAATAATATCCAAAGAAGGAGGAGGCATAGTGATGAAGCAACGTTCATTCAAGAACACCAAATGCAATAAGAAGCTTCATCCAACTCAAGCTATATCAAGACTCAAAGAATTGTATTCTACGTGAGGATATTAGCTAGTTTTTATTTTCTCTCTCTAGTGCTAAAATGTAGGCAAGTAGTTTAGATTTAAATTGAAGCTATTGGGATATCACACACACGTTTTCATACTTATAGTTTTGAGCGTTTTCACAAAAATACTATTTTTCACAAGTATGAGGACCTATTAGCAAAATTTTTTTTTCCAAACAATTTGTTTTTAATGTCAAAAACATTTTATAGAGTTTCACATTTTTTGGAAGTTAATTAATTTTTTTACAAAATTTTTAAGAGAGTCAAAACAGGTTTTTTTTGAATGTGTCAGTTTGCTGTCGACCGCCACGGTCGACCGCGTCTGAGTTCATTCGTCAGTGGGCAGCAGAGACTTTTACAGTTGACCATCACGGTCGACCGTGAGCTCGAGATTTCCTATGGTCGACCGTCACGATCGACCGTAGAAGTCTCTGGACTTTATATTCGTTTCTGAGCTGTCTCGCGGTCGACCGCGAACTTTCGTACGGTCGGCCGCCGCTTATATTCAAATGGTCATTTTGTACAGATTTTGGCGCCGATTATTTTCCTGGATTTGGGGGATTAGGGCATGGGTTTAAACAGCTGGTTTCTCCTATTTGAACTCATACACTCCTTCTTCCTCAAGTATCCTAAGCTTTTGAAAACCAGAGATTTTGTTTACTGAGAGCCAAAATTTTCAAAACCTGTTTTCTGTGTTTTTCTCAAGTTCACATCCCAGCTTCAGTTTAATCTTTCTCTTTGCCATAGGGACTTGTAAAGAGAGAGCTTTATACACCATTGCTACTGTTTGAGAGTTTGATCTTGTGAAGATCAATTGTGTGGGAGTGTGATCTAGTGGAGATCAACTGTATAGTTATGAGATCGTGAGGAGATCGTTGTGTACAAAAAGTTTCGGCTTCCAAACCGGGTTATGTAGTGGATTTCTCCTCGAGAGTAGGGATCGGGGAGGTAGGTCAGCGGACCGAATCTCGTTAACACATCGCGTGTCACAAGGATAACGATTTCTAACTCTATCTCTTTTACTTTAGTTGTTTTTGGTTGTAGGGATTTGCTTGTCTTATTTTTATTGTACTATTGTAGCCTTAAGACCCTAATCATCCCCCCTCTAGGATCCAACAATTGGTATCAGAGCTTGGTCTCTATATTAGTTTTTGGTCTAACCACCTTAGAGAAAAGATCTTATGGAGGCTTCAATGAATGTGCATATGTTAGAGGGACAATCCACCACTAGACCACCACTTTTCACCGGTAGTAATTTTGCTTATTGGAAGGCTAGGATGAGGATTTACCTTTGTTGCATTGATCTTGACATCCTAGAACTCATAAAGAAAAAATATGTAGAAAAGGCCAAAGTCGGGACTATGACCGATGGAGAAAGGCACTAAGCCAATCTCAATGCAAAGGCTATGAATGCCTTAATTTACGGTCTTTCCCCCAACGAGTATAATAGGGTTTCCACGTGTGCAACCGCATATAAAATATGGGTGAAATTGTGTATTACACATGAAGGAACCCCACAAGTTAAGGAATCCAAGATTAGTGGGCTTATGCATGAATATGAGTTATTTAAGATGCTTCCAAATGAATCCATTGATGCTATGTTTTGTCGCTTCACTAACATAATCAATGAATTGTATGGTCTTGACAAGAAATTAACTATCCAAGAGACGAACTACAAGATCCTCTGTTTATTGACTCCACTATGGGAACCCAAAGCTACGGCCATAGAGGAAGCTCGTGATCTCACCACTCTAGCCCTCGATGGCCTCATCGGCAATCTTAAGGTTCATGAGAAAAAGCTCAAGGGAAAGGAGAAGGAGGAAGTGCCCCCATCGAAAGTTGAGAAGCCATCACCAAAGATGAAGACCATTGCTCTCAAAAGAACTAGTGACCACTCCTCATCATCGTCGTCGGAGAGTGAAGTTGATTTTTCTAGAGAAGTGGCTCACCTCTCTAAAAGAATTTCTAGACTCATAAAAATAAACAAGAAGTTTAACCCCCGATCTAACAACAAATTTTCTTCACGTGTAGGAAAATATTTTGAATGCAATGAACTGGGCCATATCGCTAAGGATTGCCCCAAGCTCAAGGAGAAATATATGAAGTACAAGAAGAAGAAGGCTGTGTATGCCGGATTGGAGGAATCCGAACCAAGTGATTCGGATAGTAATGAAGAAGGAGCTAAACTTGCTCTTCATGATCCCAACATTTGCTTCATGGCCCATGAACAAGAGGTAATATCCGATACCGAAAGTGAATCCTTCTACATGCAATGTGATCTAGCTACTGCTTTAGAAGAATTGAACATTGAATTTAAGAGAATGTCAAAAGAATTTTCTTCTTTTAAAAAGTTGCATGCTTCTTGTGACATCAAACTAGAACAACTACAAACCTCTCTTGCACTAAAAGATGAATTGCTAGGAGATCTCGATTTTAAGAATAAGCAATTAAGATCCAAGATTGAAAGACTAGAAATTGAGAGTGGTAGGATTAGAGCCACTCATGCTTATGTTAATCATCATCACCATGGTAGAAATAGATTTCATAGGTATCATGCTCAAACACACAAGAGAAATTTTATGTGCACATATTGTATGAAACATGGACATATTTCCACTCATTGTAGGATTAAAGACAACCATGATTTTTATGGAATGACATGGGTACCCAAAGGTACCAAGCTTACTTACCACCAAGAACACAAGATTTGGGTACCTAAAGTTACTACACCTTCATCTCTTATAGGGAACATCACGGCAACGACGTAGAGAGATGTGGTACCTTGATAATAGTTGTTCACATCATATGATGGGTAACAAAGAGATATTTGTAACCCTATCAATGATTGAAGGATGTAGCGTCTCCTTCGGTAGTGGTGAGAAAGGTAAATTCATTGGTATTGGATCTATTGGTAAGAAACCTTCACCCGTTATAGAAGATGTTTATTTGGTTAATGGCTTGAATCATAATCTTCTTAACATTAGCCAATTGAGTGATAAAAGTTTTGATATTTCTTTTAAATCGGACAAATGCATTATTAGTATGAATGGAAAAATTATTTTTATTGCAAATAGAAAATCTAATGTGTACATTTTTGAGATGAATGAACTAGTGAATCAAGATGTGAAGTGCCTTGCAGCAATTGATGAAAACCCTTGGATTTGGCATAAGAGGCTTGGACATGCAAATATGGAATTGATATCCAAATTGTCTAAGAAGAATCTTGTTAAAGGGTTACCAAATTTACATTTCATCAAGGATACCATATGCGAAGATTGTGCTAAAGGTAAACAAACTAAGTCCACCTTCAAACCCATCAATGAGGTATCAACTTCTAAACCCTTGCAATTACTTCATCTAGATTTGTTTGGTCCTATGCGTGTTACCTCTCTTGGAGGCAAACACTATGTTTTTGTTATCATTGATGATTTTTCTCGTTTTACATGGACAATTTTTCTTACAAGCAAAAATGAATGTTTTGATGAATTTTCAAATCATGTTAAAAGAATTGAAATTGAAAAAAATTTGAAAGTTGTTAAAATTAGAAGCGATCATGGAGGTGAATTTCAAAATATCTCTTTTTATGATTTTTATGCTCATCGTGGTATAACTCATGTGTTTTTCGTTCCTAGAACACCACAACAAAATGGTTTGTTGAACGGAAAAATCGAATCATACAAGAGATGGCACGAACTATGTTGAACTCTTTTGATTTGCCTAAATATTTTTGGGCGGAAGCCATAAATACGGCTTGCCATGTTTTAAATCGTGTTTTAATTAGACCAAAGCTTAAGAAAACTTCTTATGAACTATTTTATGGAAAAACTCCATTTATTGGTTATTTTCTTATCTTTGGTTGTAAATGTTTCATTTTAAACACAAAAGATCACCATGACAAATTTGATTCCAAAATTGATGTTGGCATTTTCTTAGTTTATGCACCTCTAAGTAAGGCTTATAGGGTCTTCAACAAACGAACTCTTGTTGTTAAAGAATCTATAAACGTTACTTTTGATGAGACTAATATTGGTTCACAAGTGATTTTGCCTAGGAAAGATGATGATGATGTTGAGGGAGGATTTGAACTTATGCAACCTATAAATACACCCTCAATAGAAGCACAAAAAGATGTGGAAAGCACTAACACTCATATTCAAGAAGAACTTCCCAAAGCATGGAAATTCGCATCAAATCATCCAAATAAGCAAATCATTGGGAGACCTTCACAAGGGGTTGTTACTCGCTCAAAGTCTTTGAGTGAGTGTGGTAATGTTGCTTTTCTATCTCAATTAGAACCTAAGAAGGTTAATGATGCTTTAAATGATGAATTTTGGGTTTTAGCTATGCATGATGAACTAAACAATTTTCGAAGAAATGATGTTTGGAAACTAGTTACTAGACCTAACAATGCTAGTGTAATTAGAACAAAATGGGTTTTTAGAAACAAACTTGATAAACATGGTATTGTTACTAGAAATAAAGCTCATTTGGTTGCCCAATGATATAATCAAGAGGAGGGCATAGACTATGACGAAACATTTGCACCAGTTGTAAGGTTGGAATCTATTAGGATGTTTTTGGCATTTGCTAGATTTAAAGATTTCAAATTGTTTCAAATAGATGTTAAAAGTGCCTTTTTAAATGGTTTTATAAAAGAGGAAGTATATGTTAAGTAACCCCCCGGTTTTATAGATCATACTTTTTCTGACCATGTTTACCGGGTTTAAAAATTTTTATATGGGTTGAAACAAGCTCCTAGAGCTTGGTATGCTCGCCTCTCTAGTTTTCTTCTTAGAAATAGTTTCTCTAAAGAAAAAATTGATAATACTCTTTTTGAGAGAAAAAGAAAAAATAATTTTATTTTAGTGCAAATATATGTTGATGATATCATTTTTGGTGCTAGTAATGAATCTTTTTGTAAGGATTTTTCTAAAGTTATGCAAGATCATTTTGAAATGAGCATGATGGGAGAGCTCACATTCTTTCTCGAGCTCCAAGTCAAGCAAACTAAGGATGGGATATTCATTTCTTAAAGCAAATATGCTAGAGAATTGGTGAAGAAATTCAATTTGGAGAACTCTAAGCATGCACCAACTCCTATGAGCACGAGTGTCAAGCTTGATGCGGATGATAGTGGTGAGGATATGGACCAAAAACTATACCGAGGTATGATAGGTAGTCTTCTTTATCTCACCGCTAGTAGATCCGATATCATGTTTAGTGTGTGTGCATGTGCACGTTTTCAAGCTTCTCCTAAAGCATCTCACTTGATTGCCGTTAAGAGAATTATTAAATATGTGCATGGAACTATTGATCTTGGTTTGTTTTATCCAAAGAGCACCTCTTTTTATTTATATGGGTTTTGTGATGCCGACTTTGCCGGATGTAAGGTAGATCGCAAGAGTACGAGTGGAACATGCTAATTCTTGGGAAATTCTCTTGTTTCTTGGGCTTCCAAGAAACAAAATTGTGTTGCATTGTCTACTACGGAATCGGAATACATTGCCGCCGGCTTATGTTATGCCCAAGTTTTGTGGATGAAACAAAGCTTAGTTGACCATGATTTGAATTTTCAAAATATAAAAATCTTTTGTGATAAGACTAGTGCTATCAATATTTCCAAAAATTCGGTTTTGCATTCTAGAACCAAGCATATTGATGTGCGCCATCATTTCTTACGCGATCATGTAGAGAGGAAAGATGTTTCCCTTGTGTTTGTTGACACAAAATCTCAATTAGCGGACATCTTTACCAAACCTCTTAGTGAAGATGATTTTTATCGCATAAGAAATGGTTTGGACTTATGCACTATGTGAAAGTTCTATTTGCTTGCTTGATTAGTTGCATTTCACATGCATATTTTGTTTATTTTTTTACCCCATTTTGATGGTGACAAAGGGGGAGAAAAATCTCCTCATTTGTGCACATAGTAAGGGGGAGTTCATAGATAGGGAGAGCTACTATCTATAAGCTATATTTATTTTGCTCCTATATAATGGTTGGTTGTCATCATCAAAAAGGGGAAGATTGTTAGCCCTTATGTTTTGATGATGTTTTACACCCACCATTATCGGTACTAATTGCTTATTGAGTAAAAATATAGTCAATATACATATCAAGCACGTTAGTGTCATAAATGGAGGATTAGATGGAATATGCACTACAACGATGATATCCAAAGGAGGAGGAGGCATATTGATGAAGCAACGTTCATTCAAGAACACCAAATGCAATAAGAAGCTTCATCCAACTCAAGCTATATCAAGACTCAAAGTATTGTATTTTACGTGAGGATATTAGCTATTTTTTATTTTCTCTCTAGTGCTAAAATGTAGGCAAATAGTTTAGATTTAAATTGAAGCAATAGTTTTGAGCGTTTTCTCAAAAATACTATTTTTCACAAGTATGAGGACCTATTAGCAAAATTCCTTTTCCAAACAATTTGTTTTTAATGTTAAAAACATTTTACAGAGTTTCACATTTTTTGGAAGTCAATTAATTTTTTTACAGAATTTTTAAGAGATTCAAAACATGTTTTTTTTAATGTGTTAGTTTGCGGTCGACCGCCATGGTCGAGCGTGCCTAAGTTCATTCGTCAGTGGGTAGTAGAGACTTTCACGGTCGACCGTGAGCTCGAGATTTCCTACGGTCGACCACCACGGTCGACCGCAGAAGTCTCTAGACTTTATATTCGTTTCTGAGCTGTCTCGCGGTTGACCACGAACTTTCGTACGGTCGACCGCCGCTTATATTCAAACGGTCATTTTGTACAGATTTCGGCACTGATTATTTTCCTGGATTTGGAGGATTAGGGTATGGATTTAAACAGCTGGTTTCTCCTATTTAAACTCATACATTCCTTCTTCCTCAAGTGTCCCAAGCTTTTGAAAAACTAGAGATTTTGTTTACTGAGAGCCAAAATTTTCAAAACCTGTTTTCTGTGTTTTTCTCAAGTTCACATCCCAGCTTCAGTTTAATCTTTCTCTTTGCCATAGAGACTTGTAAAGAGAGAGCTTTATACACCATTGCTACTATTTAAGAGTTTGATCTTGTGAAGATCAATTGTGTGGGAGTGTGATCTAGTGGAGATCAACTGTGTAGTTGTGAGATCGTGAGGAGATCGTTGTGTACAAGAAGTTCCGGTTTCCAAACTGGGTTGTGTAGTGGATTTCTCCTTGAGAGTAGGGAGCGGGGACGTAGGTCAGCGGACCGAACCTTGTTAACACATCACGCGTCACAAGGATAACGATTTCTAACTCTATCTCCTTTACATTAGTTGTTTTTGGTTGTAGGGATTTGCTTGTCTTATTTTTATTGCACTATTGTAGCCTTAAGACCCTAATCACCCCCCCCACCCTCTAGGGTCCAACAGCCGGAATAGGGAGATAAAACATATTACCACAGAATGATTGAGTAAGAACCTTTTAAGAGTATCGCTATTGCAAAGAGAGATGCATACATATATACAGTTGTAGTATGATTCCATATAGTTTACCTATGAGTAGGGTATACATTGAATATATGACATACATGTCATGGTATTTTATAATGTTTGAGTTGGATAATATTTCCTTATGATGGTGCCAGCTACATGAGGATAGTCTGAAATTGTGATAAATTATTTCTTTATGAGTGAGGGTAGAAGCTGTAATATTTCTGTTTGTGATGATTGTTCATATAGATTTGAAATTAGTAGTTAGTGATTCATAGCTCGAGATATATAGTATATACATGAGAGTTTCCTTGTTTAGATTATTTCGCTCGACGTACCAGTCTCGAGTTGTGGATTTCTAGTTACTAATTTCTCTTGTATTTTTATTTGTTTAGTTGAGATTGATATTTAGTGATTCATAATTTTGATTGTTTACATGTATGTGAATGTATCGGGTCCTAGAGGTGTTTTGACGTAGACCCAAAGAGAAAAAAAATTGTATTTTAAGATAATTGAGGGCTCATGAGAAAAATTATCCCATGCATGGTTTAGAGATAGCAGCAGTGGTTTTCACATTGAAGAAATTAAGATATTATTTGTATGGAGTACAAAGGAAACTATATAGGGATTATCAGACTTGAAGTACCTTCTTCCTAGAAGAAGTTTAACCAGAGGTAGCGAAAAAAAGTCGAGTTTATTAAAGATTTTGAGTTCGTAATTTAGTATCCTTAGGAAAAGATGAGTGTTGTCGCAGACACATTGAGTATAAAGCGTTGATGTGAATATGCAGTCTTGAAGTGTTTAATGTTTATTGCATCGAGAACTTTACACTCTCAGCCAGATTAGCTTTAGAGAGGAGATTAGTAGAAACAACATTTTCTTAGGAGCTTTATCAGTGAAGTCATCTTAGAGTTATGGAAAGATCAGTACCCGGTTAAGAGATTCTTAGATCAAAAGTCTGAAAGGAGGAACCTTCTATAGAGATTTAAGCAAAATGAACTATTGAAATAGACAGGGGTTTCTAAATGGAAGGTTGACTGGTGATGCCGGGTTATCCATAATTTAAGAAGGATTTATCGGATGAGGCATATTGTACTAAGTATACAGTACATCTAGACACATCGAAAATGTACAAAGACTTGAAAGGATGTGCTAACGGAGTGACGTGCGTAAGGAGATTGTGAAGTATGTAGCTAAATGTTCTACCTGCCAATAAGTGAAGACAGTACATCAGAGACCAGCTGGAACCCTATAGCCTTTACCCATTCCGAAGTGGAAGTGGGTAGATATTTCTATAGATTTCATGAAAGGGATGCCAAGATCATAGAAAGAAACAGAATCTATTTGGATGATAGTTGATTTGTTGACGAAACCAGTTCATTTGTTACCCTTGAAAATGACTTATACAGTGGAAATGTATGCAAAGTTAATTATTTAGGAAATAGTGAGACTTCATGAAGTTCCAAAGATGATTATATCAAACCAAGGATTGGTGTTTACTTTACACTTTTGGAGAATATATTGCAAGCATGCTATATGGATTATTAGGACAAACAAGTTATTGAATGTCTATTGCACCGTATGAGGCGTTGTACGGGAGACCTTATAGACTGCTTATTAGTGGGCAGAGCCAGAGAATAGTTATTACGTACACCAAAAGTTGTGAGAGCACATTAAGGAGGAATGTAATATTAAATTGAGAACATATTCTTGCCACTCATAGTCGACAAAAGAATAATACAGATCAAAGGCGACAACCTCTAAAGTTTCATGTTAGGGATTTTATAATAATAAAAGTATCTCCAATAAAAGGTGTTAAGCGATTTAGTAGACTGGGGAAAACGTAGCCCAAGATATGTTAATCCGTTTAGAAATTTTGAGCATGTTAGAGTTACATCATTTAGATTTAATTTTTCAGTATTAAGGTCAAGTATACACGATATATTTTATGTTTTAATGCTCAAGAGGTACTTGAGCGATGAGGAGCAGTAGAATGTGATTGATACACCAAGTATTGAGATTCAGGATGATTTGATTACCATAGAGATACCGGTTTGTATTACTGTTAGAGAAAACAAAAGGCTTAGAAGCAAAGTGGTTTCTTTAGTGAAAGTTCAATGGAATCGGCAAGGAGCTGAAGAAGTTTATTGAAAGCACAAAAAGGATATAAGTCACGACTATTCACATCTGTTTGAGCAGATAAAATGTTGATATTAAGTATGCTTTTATGCATTAGTAATTACATTATGTTTTTTGCCACATTTATATTTAATGCTAGAATGAGGCACTAACAATTAGCGCCTAATCACTCGGAACATATGGTATATATATGAGGGGTTCCTTCCTTGGATTTTTCGCCTGACGTACTAGTTCTGTCTAATTAGGGGTTAAGTAAAAGTGCACGCATCCTAGATTGTTAAGTTTAAATATTTGCTTATGTTTCATATCTGGGGATTAATGACACGAGATGTGTACGAGTGGGTTTCCTTTCTGGATTATTCTCTCTTAGTGCTTTTCTCATGTTATTAATCTTTAAGATACGATCATGAAATTTTGAGAATAAAATTCTTTTATGGGGAGGTGAATGTAAAACCACGAAAATTTTGAGTTAATGATTAATAAATTGAAATAGTATATGATTGATTATAATAAGTGGATATTTATTGAGATAAATATTATTAAACAGTGTATGAGCATATTAACAAGTATTTTGAGTATAAACAAGTCGGTTAATGAGAAAGAAATGAGTCGAAACATGCACAATGGCCAAAAGACTAAAGATCTGAGAAAACTGGAAATTTCAAGCCCAGTCGATCGTGAAACCTGAACATTGTTTATCCTATTTTGACTTGGTTTCGGGTATTTACAACCCATATTTGTTTTCTGTGCTATATATATCATATATTCACGAGTTTCTTTAAGTATTCTAAAAAACCTAGCAGTCACCAAACTCCCCTGCAAACCATATTTTGATTTTTAAGAAAGATTAAATTCTTAGAGCGGGATTTTGAGTTATTTTGAGTTTGTGATTTGGAGATCTGCTTTGGAACTTTATACTCCACATTTTACAAGTCTCGGGCGAGTTTTATCTCTGCTAATCCCTCTCCCCTGTTTTAAAGAATTTTAAATGAGTTTCTAATGAGTTTTATCGGGCCAAATTGACTAATTTGTGTAAAAAAATCAAATCTTTTGTATTATATGTATAAAAACCTGATCTTTTCATGTTTAAAAGCTTAAGAATGAGATTTTAGAAGTGTTCTAAGATCTGAAAGTAATCAATAAAGTTGCTTAACAGAGATTTGATAATTTTAATCGTCATATTGATGTTTCATGCATGTTTAATAGTTTATTTATGATTTATTATGTAAATAATTATATTTTACATGTTTGATAATCTCTAGAGATGTAAATCTGATGTCTACAATGCTCTACACATGTTTAATATGAATTAAGCAAGTTTGAGTCAAACGCACGCACGGACACAGCACAAACCTTCATAGAACAGGTTTTGGAATCGCGTCTGGTTGATCGCGCCTAATCGACGGTCGACCGCGTGTCATGCAGAGGATAGGGTAGCCTCTGAAATGTAATGCGGTTGATTGCTACTACATTACGGTCAACCTCTAGTCAGATAATTGGTCAGTGCAAGTTTTCTTCCCTGATTTCTGATTTTGGGGAAATTTTCTCTATCTTATTATGTTGCATAACGATCCTTATGAGTTGTTAAACACCTGAAGTTTTTAGTGAACACTAGATATTAACACGCACACCGAGATATGTGCTTGTACACTTAGCTTATGTTGTATTGGCATGCATTATCGAGATACTTAACACATATTGAGTTGATGAAAGTGAACTAATATATAATAAAGTATTGCTCATCAGTTATAGATGCTCAGTGTGGTTATTTATCCCGTAATGAGAACTTGGTTGTACCACACTAGGAGTATTTGGTTGTTTTCCTCATAACGAGACCTCAGTGGTACCAAATACTCAAAGGTGATCGGTGTATTCTTCCTGGTTAGGATGATGTGTCTTTTTGTCATTGTACGATCATCTGGAAGCATATCCGAAATAGGGAGATAAAACCTATTACCGTAGAACGATTGAGCAAGGAAGTTGAACCTACATGTTATTGTGTGAATCTTACATGAGTATCGTTATTTCATATATTCGGAATAGGGAGATAAAACATATTGCCGCAGAACGATTGATTCTAGGCAAACAATAAGTTGGAGGATGGATGGAATCGAGCATTCACGATCATATCCAATGGAGGTTGACGGAATAGTGGAGTGAAACAATACAATTCAAGTTGAACATCCAAGTTCAAGCTTCATCCACAAGTATACCAAGTTAAGCTGTATCGAAGATCAAGATAACTTGGGTAATTTAGTTTTAGGTTTTATATTATGTGTGTTAGATACTTTAAGCTCAATATCATATATACACACATACACGATTTGGATTTATATATAGTTATATATATACATGTTTTGGTTTTATAGTTTTCAAGTTTATACAAAAATGAATTTGTGAAAATAATGAAGTATTAGTTTATAGACTTCAACATAACTTTATACATAGTTTATCAATTCTATAAAAACATTTCACAAAGTTTCAAAAGTTTGTTAAGTAAAATGTCAAAAATATGTATGTCTAGTTTTCATGTTTTTGAACATATTTGAAAAATGAAGAGTTTTTGTAATATGTGTATTATCATGTTTACAATCATTTTCTAAAGTTTTATATCTTTTATAATTTATTTACTATTTTTAAAAGTAGTTTAAAAATCAGATTTCTGCTTTAAACAGATTGTATACTTGATTATTAGTCGACTGATGCAATCAGTCGACCGATCGGTCGACCGATAAAAGTGCCTGCAGTTGCCAAAAGTTTCTATTTTATTTTGGTCGACTGACTAGTTGACTGATGAGTTAATCAGTCGACCGATCAAGTCATCAGTCAACCGACGACCTAGATCGGTTAGCTCATCAGTCGATTGATCAGTCGACCGATGGTCCAACGGCTAGTTTTTTCTAGTTTTTTTTGTTTTTTATCTTTTTGCTGGGTTTTGTTGGTTTCTTCTTAGCTTTGAGGCTTCCTATAAATACGCCCATATTCCTCAGTTCATAAAATAAGAAGAGAAAAGTTTTAAACAAGTTTAAGGGTATTTAAGTTTGGTTTAAGTTTGTTTTAAAAGAGTTTGTTTATGAAGAGATTTTCACAAGAGGAAGAAGAGATCATCCTTTGGTGTTTAAGCTTCAACTCATCTCTCTCTCTCTCTCTCTCTCTTGATCTATAGAGAAGTTTTTCCAAACTCTATTTCTAGCTATTTATTGTTTTGTTCATAATTTCTATAAGCTTGAATTTTATTTGAGTTTAGTTTGTTTTGATTATATTCTTTGTTCACACACAACCTATTGAGCTTATTGTATTTCATACATAGTATAATTTAGGTTGTAGGGAGTGTGACTTAGAGAGTGAGCCTATATTGTGTTCTCATCCATTGTAGAGAAAAATTTATTTGTATTGAGAGCTATTATTATGAGGTTCACTTTGTATTACACTAGCACACCAAGAGTAGTGTGTGGTGAGAGACGGGGTCGTCCAAAGAGGAGTGGGATAGGTGGTAATACCTAGAGAGAGGTTGTAATTCCTAACACTTGAGAAAGACACGGGCTAGAGACCAACACTTGAGGTGGTAGTTAGTGTATTTACATTGTGAGATTGTATAGTTTTCGGTGAACTAGAAAACCGAGTATGAGGTGTAAACGTTATTCGGGTGAGCGTAGAAAACCCGGTTGTGATAATGGAGATCTCCTTGAGGTGAGGAGTGGAGACGTAGGTCATGGGGACCAAACTCCGTGATCATATCTTGTGTTTGACTTTAGCTTGGCGCACTTATATTTGTGTTCATCTTTATTGCCATTCTCTCATTGTTTGTTTCATCCACTATATTGTTTTTATTGTTTCACCTTTGTATTAGTTTCATATCCTTACATATATCTCTTATTGCATATCATTCTTGCTTGGATATTTGTTAATAAGTTTTAATTGGTATTAAATTAGATAAGATTAGCATAAACTCTATTCACCCTCCTCTAGGGTTCTTTCCTAGTGGCATTAGGGTGCTTTCAATGTTTGAGCTGGATAATATTTCCTTATAATGGTGTCAGTTACTTGAGGGTAGTCTGAGATTGTGACAAATTATTTCTTTATGAGTGATGGTAGAACCTGTAATAGTTTTTTGTGATGATTGTTCATATATAGGTTTGAAATTAATAGTTAGTGATTCATAGCTCGAGATATATGGTATATACGTAAGGGTTTCCTTGTTTGGATTTTTTCGCTCGAC
>BQKN01000917.1:23787-45315 GCA_022839385.1 Asparagus kiusianus | reverse complement strand
GCCATCAAGTCTTTTGCCTTCTATTCGATGGTTATGGCTCCCCACTACTATAAATACCCTCCTACACACTTGTGCAAGGGACGAAGCTAGCATTTGGCGAACTTTGAGAGCAGGAGAGAGTTCTTCATCCACTCCCGAGCATTCTCAGAGTCTTTTGGTGTTTCTGTTTGACCCTAATGCTACTAGGAGAGAAGCCTAGAGGGGGGTGAATAGGTTTATGCTAATCTAATTCGATTTAATGCCAATTAAAACTAATTAATAAATATCCTAGCAAATTAGATATGCAACAAGATATAGATGTGAGGATATACAAACAAGGGTAAGATAAACAAACTACAAATATGGTAGGGCAATATACACAAAGAGTAATAGACAATGGCGTTATAAGATAAACACAAAAGTAAATGAGTCAATGACAAACTTAAACACAAGCAAATGATCACGGAGTTCGGACCTTCCGTCCAACGTCTCCGCTCCCCACTCCCGGACAGAAATCCACTATCACACCGGGTTTTCGATGCTCACCCGAAAACGTTTACACCTCACACTCAGTTTTCTAGCTCACTAAAAAATTTACAATCAACACTTTTTCAATCCCACACTACCTCTCTAAGTGTTGATCTCTAGTCCGTGTCTCCCTCAAGTGTTTGGATTTATAACCTCTCCCTAGACTTTACTACCGACACCACTCCTCTTCGAATCGACACCGTCTCTCACCACACACTCCTCTCGGTGTACAAGTATATTACAAAGTGATCTACACAATGAAGGCTCACTACAAGTATTTGTTCTCTATAATAAATGAGAACTCAATATAGGCTCACTCTCTAAGTCACAAACCCATAATCCTAAATTATACTATGTATGCAAATACAATAAGCTTAATAGGTTGTGTGTGAACAAAGAATATAATTAAAATAAATCTAAACTCAAATAAATTCTAGCTTATGGAAATAAAAATCAAACAATATAAAAGCTAGTTAAGAGTTTAGAAAACTTCTCTATGATGACAAGAGAGAGAAGAAGATGAGTTGAATGCTCAAACACAAATGATGATCTCCTCAAGCCCTTGTGAAACTTTCTTCACAAATAAACTCTTGTAAACAAATTCTTTTTAAACAAACTTTAAAACCCTTAACCTTGTTTAAAAACTTTTTTTTCATTTATTCTTGGGCTGGGGATATATGGGGGTATATATAGGATCATAAGGCAAACTCCAAAAACCAAGAGAACCAAGCAAAAAATACCAAAAACCCAAAACAGTACAGTCTGGAAATATAGCCGTTATGGTGTTATAAGTCGACTTATGCTTTTTTATAAGTCGACTTATAACTAGCAGTTACGATCAAAAAATCAGCCTATAAGTTGACTTGTAAATGTCATAAGTCGACTTGAGTTGTCTGATAAGTCAACTTGGCAGCGGTAAAATGAACATTCCAGAGCATTTCATAAGTCGACTTATCAACCCAGATAAGTCGACTTATGAACATACACAGAGACTGTGCATGTCCAAAAATAAACTTTTAAATCTTGATAAAAAATATCAAATAAATTCTAAAAATTATAAAACTTTGGAAATTGTATATAAACATGATAATAAATATGTTACAAAAAGAATTTTTAGAATTGCACTTCTCAATAGTTAAAACTCATCATTTTGCAAAACTATCCAAAACTTGAAAATGTGATATACATGAATTTTGATGTTTTGTCATAAACCAAGTTTTGAAACTTTGTAAAATGATTATATAGACTTAATAAAAGATATAAACTATTATTGTTAAGTTTATAAATCAAAAACTCAATATTATGTAAAAAATAAAGTTTTGCACAATATGTGCATTTGACAAAATAATAAATATGAAACATATAAATATGTATATGAATGTATATTTGTTTATCTATATCACTAAACCAAAACCATTTATCCACAAGAAAACAAACATGTATGTATACAAATATTTATTTTGCTTGTAAATACTTTATTTGTGGATAAAACAAGAAAACGGATAAACCAAAAAATTGTGTGTGTATATGATATTGAGCTTGAAGTATTAAACACACATAATATAACACCTAATCTAATTTATCCAAGCAATCTTAATCTTCAATTTGAGGCTTGACTTGGTAAACTTGGATAAAGCTTGAACTTGAATCTTTGACTTGAATTGCATTGGTTCACTCCGATATTCCGCTAACCTCCATTGGATATGATCGCTATGGTGCAATTCTATCCAACCTCCGACACATTGTTTGCCTAGAATAAATAAGAAAACAAAAAAATTAGACAAATAATATTAGTTATAAATTGTTTGTTAAAACATCATTAAAATAAAAAAGGCTAACAGTTTCCTTGAGTTCAAGCTTAGACTTGATCTTAAGAAGAGTACTTGTCTGATCTTGCTAAGACACTTACTTCCGTTCTTGTTTCCTCGTCGAAATATTAACTTTGAGCCTTCTTTGTTTCTGACTTAGGAACGTTGCTCGGTGGTCCACGGATAACGCATCCCTGGCACAGATAAAGAATCACACACAAATAGAGACTACTACGTAGGAGTTTCTGTATGTGTTACTAGGGAGCACAATTTTGTTTTCTTTGTAAAGAGAAGAGTTATACGTGTAAAGTTTGTTCTTTGTTTCTTTTAAATGATTTAATAGAAGCTACAAAGAAAATTATTCCCAAAGCAAACAGTGTACATTTCTCTTCCTTACCCCTTTAGATAATTTTTTTACTAGATTTTTTGAGTATAAATTAAGTACACTCATTGGTGTATTTTCATCTTTTGCTAATAATAAAAGGGAGAGAATAGTGAAAAATTTAAATTGCACGAGTGTGTTTGTTCATCGTAAAGAGTTTTTCAAAACGGTTTCATGCTTTATATATTTTCTTGAAAAATTTTAAACTCTTGATGCATTATTTTAGGAGGAGTTTTTACAATACATGTGACACCCTCACTTTAGTCTCACATGGACTAGTTTGAAGAAATGTTAGTAGTTTAAATAGAGAAAAGCCTAAGACCCAAGGACAACTAGTGCTATCATTTTGGCAAAATGGTTAACCAATGTTCGAGTTGCTCTCCGTGGGTCCCGCGGATTGCACACGCCAACGGACCCGTGGGCCTAGGGTGTGACAAAACATGTACATGTTTTCATGAATGCATGAATGTAGGGGGGGTTGCATATCTTTTTTCTGTGCATGAAAAGTGTTTATGTGCTTTATTTGTTGAATATATATCTCAAAATACATGTATTTCTGTATTTTAAATTTTGAGTTTTATTATTATCAATAGCGAGATCATTAGAATATCTCTTGTCTCTCATTTGTTTTTGATGATTGTTTGAGATGATATATTTTAAGTATAAATAGGTATACAAAAGATATGAGGCGAAACGATGCAAAAATTGACATTCATGCTGATTTCAGCCATCACACCATAGGTGATCACAAGGACACCATCAATGGTCATGATTCAATCGATGGATTACAGTGCACAATCGGATAAAAATAATCAATAATCAAAATATAAGTGGTCTACATAGAACCATCGATGGTCAGCTATATCATCAATGAACTACCGTGGACATTTGATGAATTTCAGAAACCACATGGATAGTAGGGTGACCATTGATAGCGCATAGGGGACTATTGATGTTCGTGTTTAGCCATCAATAGTGATGATGTGTTTTGACAAATTTTGTGATTTAGTATCAACAGTTCGTTAATCACTTTCATCTCCAACTTTGACTATGAATCCAAATTCTCTTTCCTTTATTATCAAAGGTTATATAAGATAGGAAGTGATCATATTTTAGAGAGATTTTTGCATTGAGAAAAGAGAGTTTTTATTCTAGTGTTTATGTGAAGAGTTGGTTTGTGGTTTAATACGTGGAGTCTCATCCAACTCTTTCTCATCGCACTCATCGTCTTTGGATTATTTTAGCAAGGAGAGTTGCTCTTGGATTCAACATCATCACCACTTCTTCGTCAAGCTTCACTTCAAACGGTTTGCTTAAAACAGGATTGTAAGATCTTTTTAATTTGTGCTTGAATTATTTTGGTTAGTTTGTTTTTATCTTGTTTTTATGGTGTACTCATATCAGTGATAATTGAGGGTTGGGAGTAGCTAGGGCTAGACATCATTCATCTATGAGGAGTTATGTTACACAACTGGTTTTGGGTATATTCTAGGGTGCGGTTTCGGTAAGCCTTACTGAATTGGATTGTGATTTAGGAGAACTCTAATCATAGTAAGGAATCTCCTTTGTGAATAAGAAGAGTGGACAAAGAATTTCTATCTGAACCACAATAAAATCTTGTGTGTTCTCTCGTTTGTTATTAGTTTGATTTGTAGCTTTTTTATATTATTTTCACTGCAAAATTTATATTAGCGAAAATCTATAACAAAACAATTGATCCCCCTCTAGACTTGCATCTGAGTTTCACCAATACACCCTAGAGTGGGCTAGGTTTCTTCGAGTTACCGAATTATATAAAATTTTGCTGCTATTCAATTCCTTATCCATATTTTGTCACAAGGTTAATTTTTCACAATGTACTAAATTGTACCTTCCTTAAATTGGCGATGGACATGATTACAAGGGCTATGGAGAAAGTAATTGCTCCAAATTCCGCCTACATTAACCCTTGTATTGATGTTTTACTGATGGTTGTATCTTACTAATAATATCTTGAACTACAAGGATAAAGGGTTATAAATTTAAAATTGTGCAACGTGGCCTCCAAAGGAGTAATACATAAAATATTGCTTAGGCATGTGACATTGCACAAGTTGACTTGTGGAAGTCGGAGTTGGAGGTATCTAATGAATGTTGATTCCAAATTAAACAAGATGTTAAAATAATGCATATGGAGTTTCAATAAAGGTATTTAAAAAATTATAATATAATTTCTAGTGTAATTCACTGAGATAAGAATACATAAAAAAAGTCGGCTTCAAGAAAATTGAATGAACGTTGGTTGCATCATATAATTTGTCCAACAAACAACGCTTAATATATGGGATCGAAGTGTTGACAAGAAGAAGTTAGTGTTGTGACTTGTGATCATATATAAAATACATCATTAAATTTGTTGTCTTGTGAAAGGACAAATCACAAGATTAAAGGCTAAGATCTCTCCCTTGATGAAGGATAAGTCAGTGACTTTCCCCACCTTTTTTATGAGAAAAATAAATTTTTTCAGTTATCCATCATGTTCTTTACCGAAAGAAAGGGAAATAGTTATTACAACCATACTAATACCTATATGTATTAGTATAGTCAAGTTGCAGTTTGGTTGCAAGGGAGGATAAAAAGAATACGAAAATAAAAAATGAGTATCCGAATTAGGTACACCTTCCTAAATAAAAGTAATAATCTAGCATACGAGTTTGATTTGTCTAGCATAACTTCTCATTCTTATGGATTATGATATTCTCAAGTTTTTTATGTTTGGCAATAAAAATAACAACCCAATATTTTACTAAACCTTCAGTAGTTGATCCATACAATTCATCTTTAATGTATTTATCATCAAATATTTAAAACTTCTAATCTACCACCAATTTATTGCAAAAAATTGGGAGACATAATGGACAGTACACCAGACTGAATGTTGAGCCTAATCAAACCAGTGAACATTATGAACCGTTCAACTTTTTCTGTCAATAGAAAACTAACAAATCATAAAGTTAAACAAATCCATACGAGAATATAGTGTGTATTTCTCCTCTCTCGAAAGTACTAGAGCTTATGTAGACCGATATGTTACAAGCAGAAAAATTCTCATTGTCGTTATCGTTAATATCACCACCACCAACAATACAAATTCACGACCACATTAAATGATCAAACAAACCAAACAGTATCTAGAACAATGTAATTTAGTTAGCACTCCCAACAGTGCTTTCAGCCAGACACGGTGTCTGCTCAAAAATAGCCATGTCCAATTTCAGGGCATTGACATCTATGGCAAGGAAAGATGCAAAAATCCTACTCCAAATATTTATTTGCTCAAGTTAATGATCATTAGAAAGGAATAAGGAACGCGTACATGACCAATGCCTCGGCTTGCTTTTAGGTAATCTATTGTTATTGGATTTATTTTCCCGGGCTATTAGTTCCCAAAATCTTTAATATTTATAACTTAGTCTCGTTGGAAATTATGGTTAAATGTGAAATTAAACTGAGAAAACAGATGTTGTAATTTTAAACTTTTTCAATTTAACTGCTGTACTTTTGTGAAACACTATGCTTAAAATAATATTTGGCCTACTCCGGTGCAAGGATCCCAAGGCCAAACTGCTTACAGGAACAGCAGTACAGTACTCTGGTGTGTACCAACCCAGTACTGTCAAGATCTACTCAATCTATAAGACCTTTCTAGCAAGGCAAAGATCTACTCGATCTCAGAACCTTTCGGTTCATAGCCTTCCGGTTTCATGGCAAGTTCCTGCGGGCACAGTTTCTGCAGCAGCAACACAACAACAACAACAACATCAAGATCTCATTGATTTGACATTCGTTTTCTAGTTCATGTGTATATTTCCATGAGATGCCCAAGGGCGCTATTTATAGGCCTCTAAGGTCAGCTAATGAGTCACTCGCAATTAATGTGACTGTTACAATTCCCAATGGTAATTACGATTGTAACATCAATGCATTAAATTGCTGTGAATGTTATTATAACTGCTTCATGCAGTAACTCCTGAATATGAGGTAACCAATAGACGCGTTGCTACGAAACGCGAGTGTCACGCCTCAGCAAATCAGACAAACCTCGTTTGACAAACGAACCTCGTCAAACGGGCGAATCTTGTTTGACAAGCGAACCTCGTTAAACGGACGAACCCCGTTTGATAGGCGAACCTCGTCAAGCAGATGATGCTCATTTGACGATTGAACCTCGTCTAAAAGACGAACCTCGTCTGATCTTGTGAATCAGACGAACCTCATCGAACAAGTGGAACCTCGAGAACCAATTGACGAACCTCGTCTGACTTTGAGAACACTGGGGTCAAACCCTCGTATGAATGCGTAGCTCGTTCGCATACTGTGAAGCACTTTCGTAGCGCAAAACAGCGTCACCTCGACTCGATGCCTCCGTGTGAAGTGTAAAGTGAGCCTAACAAAGCGCCACTTAGCGTCTCAGCCCGATTAGCCCCGATCCCCGACCCAGTGGCCCTCGAGTTCACGGCCCACGACCCATGACCCATGACCCACTAGAACTTATGAAAGATTAACTAAAATAAAACACTTCTCGGTTTGTCGTTGGCAAGCCTTAAATAAGAACCTTTTGAAACACCAAAACATTAACTTCCCAGTAGGCTATTAAGCATTTATGAAAATTACTTGTAGTTAATATATATGTATAGTTTGAAAACTCATTTTGGAAATCAGTTTTGACCAAACAATCCAACAATCCCCCACAAGTTTTTAAACTAGTGTCATGTTATGATGTCGTCGTTTCAATCGTTATGCATAAGGTAGATATCACAAGGACTTGAATCCCCCTTAGACCAACTGAATAGAAGATAGATGTATGGTGTCGTAGAGACTTAAAGTAACACATGTCTAAAATCCAGCGATCACACAAGATCAAACTCATCTATGGTAGTTTTCACTTTGAACCACGCTTGCCTTTGCCTTCACACATTTATGGCCCTGTGCTTGTCCTGGTTTATGCTAGAGCTCTAGGTATCATTTCACAAGACATCATAGGAGACGGTCAAATCTCCACCCAGGCATAGGTGAGTTTTTTAGGCATGTTTCCTATCAAACATCCCGCATCCAAAATGGCTTGAACTTATTAAGGCTTAAGAGCCATCCTCTCTCATGATAGGATTCTAGGTGAGTCCTTTAGGCGTGTTTTCTATCTAACACCCCGCATCCGAAATGCTTTGAACCCATTAAGCCTTAACAGCCAACCCCTTTACATGATAGGATTATCAGTAAGTTCTTTATGCATGTTACCTATCCAACATCCCGCATCCGAAATGCTTTATACTCATTAAGGCTTAACAACCAACCTTTTTACATGATAGGATTTTACTTGTAAATCTTACTTGACTTTTGAGCCAATCATCTTATCGTTAGTAGCGTAAGCTTTGAACTAATAACTTGACGAAATGGTAAGTGTTTGTAAGACTCATCAAACTTTACAAATCTTACTTGACTTTTGAACTAGTTATCTTTATTAGTAGTAGCGTAAGCTTTGAACTAATAATTGGATGAACATGATAAGTATTTGTAAGACTCACAAAACTTTGAGAACCATTGTAGCAGACGTCCTTTCGATTATGTCACTTTTTAGAGCTTTAGTCAAAGGATCAGCCACATTCTTTGAAAACCGAACGTTAATCATCGAGATGAATCCTTGGCAAATGAGTTCTCTCAAATAGCCATGCTTCAGACGAATGGTCTGCTTCTTTCCATTGAACAACGAGTTCGTTGCCACAGCACTCGTCATCCGATAATCACAATAGATAGTAATTACACCTTGCAATTTCATCAATAGAAGGTCTCGGAGAATACAACTGAGCCACTTAGCTTCATCTCCTGCAACACAGAGTGCGAAGAACTCAGATTCCATCGATGACTGTGCAATCATAGTTTGCTTCTTAGATTTCTACGAGATGGCAGCTCCGCCCATGGTGAAGATAAAACCTCCAGTAGATCTGCACTCATTTGGTTCTGAGCACCAGCCTGATTAGCCCTGATCCCTGGCCCATTAGCCCACGGCATGCGGTCCACGGCCCGTGGCCAACTAGAACTTATGAGGGATTAATTAAAATAAAATACTTCTCGGCTTGTCGTTGACAAGCCTCGAACAATGGACCTTTTGAAATACCAAAACATTAACTTCTCACTTGGCTACTAAGCATTTATGAAACATATTTGTAGTTAATATATATATAGTTTGAAAACTCATTTTGGAAAGCGGTTTTGACAAAAAAAATCCAAGAAGTCCATCATGTTATTGAAATTACTATTATATTAGGTCCTCTAATCTTAAAAAGTTGTTTCAAATTACTCCATTTGTTATAATTTACACCCAGCGTGCTAACCTTGGCTAAGTTTGTGATGGTTATTTACAACTTTACCCTCACTCAATGGGTTGGCGGGAGCAGTTGAACATTCAAAATGATTATGTTTCAATGAGTATAGGCTTTAAACAGGTTTGAGTAGGGATGCTAAACAGTATCTATATTTAAAAAAATATCAATAACCGTATCTATTAAGATACAAATATAGCTACTCAAATCTATAACCGATAGAGTATGGTTACGGATATAGTTTTTGTAGTAAAATATTTGTATCCATATCCGAAATATCTGGATACATATCAGTCATACTCTTACGATAGTTCCGATTCTTAGATTATGGATTTGTGGTTAAGTTTAATGATCAAGATGTCTAATTTTAGCTTTTCAGTTATAATAAACATATTAACGAACTCTTTTGTATCACATTAACTATGTTTTTCTCAATACTATCAAGTTTTCTCATATCCGTTGTATATCTGGATGCATATCTGCGCTTATATATCCGTAACTATATCCTATTTTAGCAGATGTGGATACGAGTTTTTTTTATCGAGGTATACTCATATCTGTATCCATATCCAAGATGGATAGTCAGATATTGATATGATAAGCATCATATATATCGGAGTCGTACCCGATCATAATGCAACTCTATATTTGAGACGTTAAAAGATTTCATTAAAATATGTGTATTTGAATCTACATTAAGCATAAAAGTGAAAATTGACATTCCTTGTAAAATAATATCTTCAATGGAATATTCAACAAAATCAAACGGTAGCGAACGAGAGGGCTATTTTGAAACAAGTTAAAAGATGTGGCAGACCTTCCTTGATGGTGACTAATATGCAGAGCCTAGGGCAGATTTCTCTCTGGAGAATTCATTTGCATCTTTAAGAGATCAGGAATAAGTTATGGTGGGCCTTAGAAAAGAACACCACCACTCTCAATTTGAGGTGCGCCGTCCAAGAATCAAAGATGAGCAAAAGTCTAGAGTTCTCGTAAATTCTTGAGTTTGTTATTGGGATCCATCCTCTGCCGAAGGTAGAGACATTATGATTTGCTTTGCATTTGCAAGAATACTTCCTAATTGGAACAGTGGTCCACAATTATGTTTGCCATAGAAATAAGTAATGATCTTATCAGAACATCCTATCCTATAGAAAGAAGTGATCTATACCACGAGTGGTTAGATAGTTAGTTTGGTAATTAAAATTTTTTTATGTATGGTTTAGATCACCACATTCCTATATAAGGATGGTTCTGATAGGATCCCTAGTGGACAAAAATAAGGTAAAATATTAGAAAATCCACATTAAAACTTGGACTATTGTTAGATAACTCCTCATAACTTTGAAAATATTAGAAAATCTCTTTCTAGTGGTTACAAAAAAACCCTACAACTTTAAGATTTTAGTAATAAAAAACCCCTTGATAAAGTCAACCAAAATTTTTCACATTGGTGGGTAAAATTATGTACATAGATGTTTTTTTCGGTAAAAATTGTGATTGACACTTTTAGGAGGGGGTTTTTGTTGGGGATTTGAAATAATCAAATCAAATCTGTACCCTTCCGGATCTTGTGTTTGAGAGTTGAGCAAGAAAGAAATTCACCACAAATCAAAGATAAAAATTTGTAGGAAAGTAAACAAGAAAGAACACACCAGATTTAACGAGGTTCGGCAACGTGCCTACGTCCTCGGGAGCCACACCACATAATTATTTGATTACTTGAAGAAGATTATAATACTTGCAATTGGCCTCTCTCTCTCTGAGATTTCTAACCTCAAAGAGCCCTCAAAACCCTCTTTTTTCGTGCTCTTTTTCTCTCTTAAACCCTAAAGGGACGTGTTTCTATTTATAACAAAACACAATCCCAAACAGATTAGGATTCTAAAACGAGTCTGCCACACCCTGGTGTGTCGCAGACCACACCCATAGCAGATAGGGCAGACTCTGCCACACCAGGATGTGGCGCAGACTACACCCATGGCAGATAGGGCAGATTCTGTCACACCCTGGTGTGGCGCAGACTACACCCATAGCAGACAAGGTAGATTCTGCCACACCCTGGTGTGGCGCAGACCACACCCTGGTGTGGCGCAGACCACACCCATGGCCTGTCTTGAATTTTCATGCAATTGTTGATTTTGATTCTAGGTTTGGGTCTCCACTCTCAAGACCAACAATCTCCCACTTGGAGATCAAACCACCATCAATGAGCTCTCCCGAACTCCGCATTCTTCGCAAGCATCTTCTCCTACTTGAAAAATCCATTCTTCAATCATCAATATCCCGACGATCTTACCGATCCTCGTAGTGTGGCTCCGCCTTCGTCTTCTACTCGTGAAGGCCAACTAAAGTTACGCACAACTCCAGTTTCTCAATGGTGACTGTCTTCATCAACATGTCCGTCGGATTTTGACTCCCCAAAATCTTTATCAATTGTAACTTTTCGTCTTCAACTAGCGAGCGTATAAAATGGTATTTAACGTCGATGTGCTTCGTTCTGGCATGATATACTGGATTCTTGACAAGATGTATAGCACTCTGGCTATCACAATAAAAAACTACTCTCCCTTGCTTCAGATCTAACTCTTCCAAGCACCCGTTCAACCAGATCATCTCCTTGCTTACTTCAGTCACCGTGATATACCCAGCCTCGGATGTAGACAAAGTCACAATCTTATGCAGACGTGAGACCCAGCTCACTGCTATCGACGCTAAGGTATAAACATACCCCGTGGTGCTTCGCCTCGTATCATGATCACCGGTGATGTCCGCATCCATGTATCCCTACAGCACCAACTCCTTCCTCCTGAAACATAATGGCTTGTTCGTTATCCCTCTCAAGTACCACATTATCCACTTTACAGCCTCCCAATGTTGCTTCCCTAGATTGCTTGCAAATCTACTCACAACTCCCACTGCATGGGCGATGTCTGGTCTCGTACAAACCATCGCGTACATGAGACTCCCAAAGGCCGAAGAATATGACACCCTGCTCATATGCTCTCTATCTGCATCTGTCTTAGGCAATTGCTCCTCAGATAGCTTGAATTGACTTCCAAGGGGTGTGCTAACAACTTTAGCATTATGCATGTTGAACCTCTGAAGTACCTTCTCAATGTATTCAGCTTAGCTCAATCTCAATGTCCCTTCAGCTTCATCCCTACTGATTCGCATCCCTAGAATCTGCTTCGTTGTACCCAGATCCTTCATTGCAAACTCGTTTGCTAGCTGCTTCTTCAAACTGTTTATCTCCTCTAAACATGGTCCTGCTACCAATATGTCATCAACATATAATAACAAAATAATGAAGCTGGACCTGAACCTTTTAAAATAACAGCAATAATACGAATTGCATCTTCTATAGCCAATGTTCTGCATGAAGTTATCAAACTTCTTATACCACTGTCTCGGAGCCTGTTTAAACCATATAAGATCTTCTTGAGCTTGCACACCATCTCTTCCTTTCCTTGTTCAATGAAGCCAACAGACTGCTTCATGTAGATTTATTCATCCAAGTCACCATGAAGAAAGACAGTCTTCACATCTAACTGCTCAAGAAAGAGGTTTTCTGCAGCTACCAAACTCAACACCACTCTGATGCTTGCGAGTTTCACAACAGGGAAAAATATCTCCGTGTAGTCCACTCCTTCCCGCTGTTGAAACCTCTTCACTACTAATGTGGCCTTGAATTTCTTGCTTCCATAACTCTCCTGCTTGACCCGGTAGACCCATTTGTTATGTAAGGCTTTCTTTTGTGCAGGTAGCTGGGCTAACTCCCATGTCTCATTAGTAAGTAGAGAATTCATCTCCTCCTGCATAGCATGCTCCCACTGCTGAGATTCACTCACTTGCATTGCCTCTTCATAGCACTCCGGCTCACCGCTATCTGTCAGCAATAGGTAGTCAAGAGATGAAAGATATCTGAGATTTGGTTTGGGTACCCTGGATGACCTCCTAAGCTCCACGCCCTAGGTAGTTTCTTCTGCACCTGGAGCATTCTCCATTCTCTGATCAGAACAAACATCATCACCCCTATCTGAAAGTTTCTCTAAATCCATGTACTCGGATCCACCTGTATCCGTAGTGCTGCTCCCACTGCTTTGGCTATCCATGATATTTTCCCTATTCTTGTACATCACCTCCTCATTGAATATCACGTCCATGTTTCTGATGATCTTCCTGTTCTTCTCATCCCAAAGACGATACCCGAACTCATCAATATCGTATCTAATGAATGTGTACTTCTGTGACTTAGCTTCTAGCTTGTTCCTGACATGGTCACTGATATGAACATAAGCCACGCAACCAAATACCCGCAAGTGTGAGAGATTTATCTTCTTTTCACTCTAAACCTCCTCTAGAATCCTAAAATCTAATGAAACTGATAGCCCGTGATTGATAAGGTAGGCTGCCGTATGCACCGCATCCGCTCAAAATATCTTAGGCAGACCTACATGTAATCGTATGCTCCTATCACACTCTATCAAGGTCCTAATCATCCTCTCCACAATGCCATTCTGCTACGGCATCCCTAGAGTAGTCCTCTCTAAGCGAATACCATTCGTAGCACAGAACCTCTTGAACTCCTCCAGCTCGTATTCTCCACCATTGTCTGATCTCAGATATTTCACCTTTAGATCTGTCTCGTTCTCCACCATGGCCTTCCACTTTTTAAAGATTCCAAACACCTCTGACTTGTGCTTCATGAAGTAGATCCACACCATCCTCGAGTGATCGTCGATGGAGGTGACATAATATCTCGAACCGCCAAAAGAAGACACACTGGCTGGACCCCATACATCTGTATGAATCAACTTTAGCTTCTGAGCCTTAGGTAGCCTTCCACCCTTCTGAAAACTAACCCTCTTCTGCTTCCCAAAGATGCAGTCTTCACAAACCCCGACTTCCACGGCGTCGATCCCGGTTAGATTTTCTTGTGAATGCAAAATCTTTATTCCCTTCTCACTCATGTGCCCTATCCTGTTGTGCCACAGATCTGTACTCTCTTTGCCAGCTATAATTGTGAGGGTGTCACTCGCATGTATGGTGAGGTAGAGAGTTCCTAACTTGTTGCCTCGAGCAACTATCATCGTACCGTTGGAGATTCTCCACGAATCCCCTATGAATGTCGAAACATAGCTTTCTGCTCTAAGCTGTCCCACCAAAACAAGATTCCTCTTCAGCTTCGGTACATGTCTCACGTTCTTCAAGGTCCATTTAGAGCCCTTCATCTGAATCTGCACTTCACATTTTCCAACAATATTACAGGGCTTGTTATTCCCCAAATATACTTTTCCAAAGTCCCCTGCTACATAATTCTAAAAGAGTTTCCTATTAGCACTAGCGTGGAAAGAGGCTCCTGAATCGATGACCCAAGAATCCGAGTCACTATCTATAGCAAGGATCAAGATATCTTGCACGATATGAGCCTCCTGCTCACCCGCATCCCTCTTTGGACTTTTGCAGACTGAAGACATATGGCCCTCCTAGCCGCAGTTCTAATATTTCCCTTTGATAGGCCTAACCTTCGAGTTTGTCCTCTTCTTCACTGATTTTGACCGATTCCTGTTCTGTTTTCCTTTCTTCTGGCTTCTTCTTCTCTCCTCGAAGTTTAGAGCTGAACATGAACCTTCTGATTCGGACGATTTCCTTCTAACCTCCTCGGATAGAATCATGCTAATAATCTCACTTAGCTTCAACTTCTCATTCCCTGCTAAATTGCTGATTGTCGTCACACAACCTGCCCAACTATCCAGCAACTACGATAGAATCAATAGGGCTTGTACTTCGTCATCAAACGTGATGTCCACGGAGATAAGCTGATCAACAATCGTGTTGAACTCGCTGAGGTGCATCGTGAAGGACCATCCTTCTGCCATCTTGAGGTTAAAAAGAGTTTTAATGAGATGCACCTTGTTTGCTACCAACGGTTGCTCGTACATCTTCGCGAGTGCTTCCATAAGCCCCACCGTCGTTTTCTCCTTCAGAATATTATGGGCTACTGATTTGGCGAGCGACAAACGGATTTGCCCTAGAGCCTACCTATCCAGTATCTCCCAATCATGCATCATCTGACTCCTCCTTATTCTTTCCCTTTTCCTTGCCTATCAATGGGCGATACAAGTCCTTCTGGTACAGATAGTTCTCCATCTGCGACTTCCAGTAAGCAAAATCTGAACCGTCAAACTTTTTGATCTTTGATTTGTTTTCCTCTGTCATGACATTCACACAAATTGCTGAACGAAGCTCTGATACTAGTTGTTGGGGATTTGAAATAATCAAATAAAATCCGTACCCTTCCAGATCTTGTGTTTGAGAGTTGAGAAAGAAAGAAATTCACCACAAATCAAAGATAAAAAATTGTAGGAAAGTAAACAAGAAAGAACACACCAGATTTAACGAGGTTCGGCAACGTGCTTACGTCCTTGGGAGCCACACCACACAATTCTTTGATTACTTGAAGAAGATTACAATGCTTGCAATTGGCCTCTCTCTCTAAGATTTCTAACCTCAAAGAGCCCTCAAAATCCTCTTTTTTCGTGCTCTTTCTCTCTCTTAAACCCTAAAGGGATGTGTTTCTATTTATAACAAAATACAATCCCAAACAGATTAAGATTCTAAAACGAGTCTGCCACACCTTGGTGTGGTGCAGACCACACACATGATAGACAGGGCAGATTCTGTCACACCCTGGTGTGGCATAGACCATACCTATGGTAGACAGAACAGATTCTGTCATACCCTGGTGTGGCGCAGACCACACCTATAGCAGACAGGGCAGATTCTGCCATACCCTGGTGTGGTGCAGACCACACCCATGGCTTGTCTTGAATTTTCATACAATTGTTGATTTTGATTCTAGGTTTGGGTCTTCACTCTCAAGACCAATAGTTTTTTGAGGATTTTTTATAACATCTAAACCGCTAAAACGAGCGGGGGGGGGGGGTCCTAAAATTTTAAATATTCTGGGAGGTTATTTGAACTTCATATTCATATCTAGAACCTATGTATCTTCCTCTTTTTTATTAGAATAAGGACATGGATTTACATATTGTACGAACTATTTGAAATATCCAAGTTGATAGTAATTCTGAAAAATATGGAATGTTTAATCCACAAATGATAGAATGTTAACTTGGGATTGCTTGGTTTTCTAAAGAAAATAAATTGCAGCAAATATTGCATGCAATATTTATCATAGGAAATCAACTTCAAATTCATTGTATAGATATTGTAGGAATTGTATTTCTAATAGAAATTCAGTGTTTGGTTGAAAAGCAATAGTGCCAAAGCTATATAATTTTGTCATATAAGGAAATTTGGATGTATATGATTTTTTCTTTGGATTTAAAAAGTTTTATTTCAAAAGGTGGCATTATTATATTTTTTTAATTTTTTTTTCGAAGCTTGTAGTTTTACCTCCCACCAAATTGGACGTAGCGTTTGTTGCAAGATTTTTTCTACAAAATGTAAGTTCATTTATCTTTCATAATTACTAAGGTGAATATCAAACAATATATTTACAAATTTGGTTAGTCTATTTAGTTTTACAACTCTATTTTCAACCTAACAAATTAACAATCCCTTAAGTATATATAATAAATAGAGTTTGGATGCTTCAAAATAGTATTAGTTATAGCTATGAAAGCAAGCGCTCTTGCTAAGAAAGTTTAAGGCTCGATTCCTAGTGTTTATTCTCTCTACGTCAGTCATTGCTAGTTTTATGGTGTACGCAATGTGTGCATTATATAGTAAATTTGTGCATAACAAAAATATTTTTCACACATTAATAATCAACTAGTATTTAGACCCGTGCAAAGCACGGATATTAATATGTATTTTGCAAATATTGAACATGTTACTAAAATTAAGTGTTCTTCTATAAATAATTTTAATATTCTGTTATAAATTAAGTATAGTGGTTTATTAAGTATAGTTGTTTATAAATATTTGGTTATAATTTGTTTATATATTAGATCAAGTTTAAATCGATAGTTCATTTAGTTTAGTCAAATAATTTTTATTATTTGATTTATAAATGAATAGAATTTAACCTAAGGTATGTTTGATTCGGTAGTTTATTAAATATTTAATTTGATAAAGTTTTTCATAGAATTTAACCAAATGTATCTTCGAAAGTTCATTAACTGTGTGATTCAGCAGTCCTATTAATAGAACTTATTTCAAATATTTCTTATATTTATTTACAAATGTTACCCATGGTACCCAATATAAATAGATGGTTTCTTATGTAATATGAAACCAAGCCCTCGTGTTAAGAAAGTTCAAGACTCGATTCCTAGTGTTTATTCTCTCTCTACGTCAGTCATTGCTAGTTTTATGGTGTATGCAATGTGTGCATTATATAGTAAACTTGTGCATAATAAAAATATTTTTTACACATTAATAATCAATACTAATATGAATAGATTTTTAGAAAATTATTACCAAAAGTGATATGAATTAAATTACTATTAGAAAACGTGTGTGTATGTTTTTGTGTTTTTTTTTTTGGGGGGGGGGGGGGGGTGATTGGGTGCGGTGGTTTATCAAGTAGCGGATAGTAGTCAGGGTGTTTTTTAATCTTTCTAATTAGTTTTAATGTACAATAAATTGTCAAGGACATATCTTAATTTTTTTTGAAATCTTGACACATATGGGTAGAACCAAAATCATGGCTTTTTTTAAATAATAGTAATAGATGATAGATGTTTGATCCATTTGCCGATCTGATCTGAGAACGAACTCATGTAAACCTGCATAAAAATAGTAATCTCAATATTCAAAAATTCTATCTAATATACTAAAACAATACCCTAAGACGCCACATGTCAATTTTTTTAGAGAATTGGCCACATGTCCATTTTTCAGAGAATTGGCCATTCGTCTTCCATGTAATCTATGCAATATCTAAAACTTTTAAAATATTTATGCAAATTCTAAAACTTTCATATACTATCATCCATCAATTAAAGCTTTCCGAATCTTATCTGTTATACACAAATTACTACAAAAATTGTTGTTTGTAAAATTGAAGATGGTCATAGTGTCACATCAAATTTAAAAACTTTGAAATTTCATGAAGCATTTAAACGTAACCTCTCTTAATTATCATTAATTGCACTAATTGTCACTATCTCATCAACTCAATTTTCACTAATGGTCAAGCCTGATCAACTTCCCCTTTCTTTCTCAATTCATCTCCTCTCTATAAATCTTGCAAGCTAATCTAGATAAAAGTGTTTTTAGATCCCTTTCTTTATCATTAGTTCCAACTCTATAATGATGCATATGATTGTTGATAAGGCAGCCTCGATTAGGCTTTTCTTATGCATCCATCTTGCAGATTTTAATGCTACACTTCATTTTATGAAAGTAATGTATCCACTTTATTTGTATATTTTTTTGCTATTGGTATATAAATATTTCCCTTTTGTTGTTTCTTTCTTTATAATTTCCCCCCTATATTTCTTCTTTGATTGTAATTTTTCCTCTTTGTCGGTTATTTTTCTCAATGAGATTTTGCTATCCAGCTTTGATAGCAAAACAATGTTCATGATAGGAGTGTAAATCGTTTGTACAAAATTCAACAAAGGGTAATCTGATATCACACAATTATATTCAACTGTAGTTGTCAATATCAAAGTTGGTGAAGGTGAGTATGCAAAGCTTAAGTACTATGTACATCATACGTAATAGAGTACTTGAGGTAATTGAAGGTTTGTCGATATCCTTAAGAAAGATAATAATATTTTATATATTAATAGTGTAAGTTTAATTTTTCTTAATCATATTTAAGGCTTTATGTAAATTTAGATTTTTCAATTGCCCAAGATGCACCGTAGTTTGTGAAATATACCTATTTTTAGTTTGATTCTCATGTTTAGGGCTAAAGTTGATTATTAAATTCACATATCACAAAGATTGAACAACGAAAATATAAAGTGAAAATTTTATAATTAATTTTAAAAAAATTACCGTAGCATGACGCGGATAATGACACTACTTAATATATATATTTGTACCTATATCCCAAAAAAGAAAAATATACACTGACAATGAAGGACTATTGGCACTTTACTTACACTTCTAACGGTCTAGAGATCATTGCTCCCTAATTAGCGGAAGAAAAAAGAGGGAAAAAGGAGAAAATCATTACATCTTTTTCGATCCATTGCTATCACCAACCAAAGAGTGCCATGTAGCACAATGTGTAGCATCATTACTTAAGTTTTAAGCAAGTTTTGAATTAGACCAGTTTTATGAGTATTTGAAATGATAGCGCCATTTCACTATTTTTGACAATAAAAAATTGCAAGTAGGGACGTAAGGTTGGTGTTGATAAGGAGAGGGTCGTAGGATCCCCCTTACGAGTAGGCAGGTATGTGATAGGGATGCAGTAGACCAACCCCTTATCTATTTATGGGCCGGAGCAAGGAAGCGCAGGCCTAATTGGATGGGTGGCAAAAGTCCAATTTGACTCAATTCAATCAATGATTCGCATATAGGGATACTATTAGAACATTCTATAAGAAGGAGAATTTATAGCATTTACGAGCAGTTAAAGAGCTAGAGTGAAAACGACGACACTTTTTAACACTCCTCTACATCCTTAATTGTAGAGATTGTCTACAGCTTACTAATAAAACCTCTTCACTCAGTGAACCCCATGAATGATACTAATTAAATCAGTTATGTAAAGAAATATTTTATTTATAGGGCTCATTAGATGAACCAATATTATTCATCCACTTAAGTAGTTGTAGGCACTCTACAATCAAATATTTAGATGATCTCGTCTCGATCACCCCGCTCCTATAAGAATGATCCTATTAGGATCTCTACGGCATCTTGGTGCAATCATATATCTTGGTGTGAATAGAATTAATGTTAAACATGTCTTCCCCAACTCTTCTCTATCCCCCATCCAAACACTGTTAGATATTTTGTTGGAGAAAAGGAAATTTTACCTTCATGGATAGTCTCACACCGAATAGTGTTATGAATACAATTAAAACGTGCGTAACGGCTATACATTATGAGGAACGTTACGAAAATTTATGACGAACGTTACCGTATTAATTGTAGGAATTGTAATGACTTTCTCAACCCTATATATACACCTCTTATTCACCTTCGGAATATATAGAAACAATTCTCTCTTCTTCCACTTCTCTCCTCTGCATATTATTTTCGTTCATATGTTGGTGTTATTTTGGGCAACCATTCTTCGTTTGAGCTAAAGATTTGTTCTCTCGTCCGAGTACAGAGGTCGGCCGCTTCTGAGAGTTTTTACCGTTAGGGGAGAGAAGATCATTTACGTGAGGACGATAGGCGGGTCCTCAATCTTCTAGGACAGTGTTAACATGACTACTCCTGATCAGGCCAGACTTTCTTATTATTTATTCGGATTTTTTCTGCATGCTATAACCTTTGATTTGATAAATTTCTAACAATCTAGAAGATTGAGTAGTTTATAGCTATTGTTTGAAATCCGAAATTATTATTTAAAAAAATATACTGTTCATCAAAGTTACTATTCACCCATTTTAATTTTTGTTAACACTGTTACTGTTTAAAAAAATAGTTTCGATTACTTTTCATTTTAAAAAATAAATCTATTGCCTGTTTACATAGAGCACTGTTCATCAGAGAATTATTTTCCTTGTTCATAAAAATGCAATTACTGTTCATTCTAGGAAATACAGTTTCTATAACTATTTTCTTGCTTTATTTTAATTGTTGTAATTAATTATAATTAATTAATGTCACTATAGCAATTAGGTATTCATGACAGTTACTGTAGCAAATTACCATGCCATTTATAAATAGTAAAAGTGTAAGTAATATTCAAAATGCAAACCACTTTTCACCAGACTATTCACGCATTTACTGTTCATAGTTATTGATACTATTTTACAGTTATTGTTTACGTGTTTATTGTTAATAGTCGCTATTCACATATTGTAAAACCCCGTAAATTTGAATATTTTACGATAAATAATGATAAATATGTTATATAGTGAAAAATAATATATTTTGATGTTTGAATATGATAAGAATTGATTTGAGATCAATTCAATGTATATTTGTGAAAATATGAGTGCAAATGCACAAAACATGCACAAAGGCCAAAAGAGTGAAAATCTGGGAATAAGGACTAGTTATGAGTTTTTAAGTTTTTCATACTGATGTAGTTAGAATTTGGAAAAGTATAAAAGACCAAAGTTGTAGGTCTCTTCAACATATTTCTAACAAGTCTTAGATCACCTCATTCTGAGGTCGGATGAGAAAGTTACAATGAAAATACAGAAGGTTATTTTTCTAGTCAGACTAGGTTTCCTGGTTCGGGTCTAACAGGTTTGTTTCGGATTTGCCTCTATAAATACCTGTATTTTTTACAAAAATTCCTTTTTTATTATATGTAAGAACCCTAACAGCCACCAAACCCCCATAAACCCTATTTTGAATT
>BQKN01000917.1:8101-23777 GCA_022839385.1 Asparagus kiusianus | reverse complement strand
AGATGAGATGGTTTTTCTTTGTGTGGGAGATTGGGGTATTTATAATTAATTAAGTGCTTTTCATTCATAGAGAGTAATAAGAATGATTTGATATATGTATGTACTGACTTTATTTTCTTATATACTCCTTCCCCTTCCTCTGGGGAGATGTAGTGATGATCTCGCTAGCGCTTTGACGCTCGTTGTTTTCCCCCCTTTTCAGGCAGCGAGTCAGGCGCACGGAGAATCACAGGTTGATGGGACATTTTAGTTGTCCGTTTAGCTATTTATTATATTTTATAGTTATCGCAAAAAAAACTCCACATGTAGTTGATTTTTTTAGACTCTAGATTAGTATTTTATTTCATAGAGTTGAGAGCTATTGCAAGACTTTATTTATTTGACTCATTGTATTTGAGATTTAGTTAGACTCAGAGATATGTCTATTTTATTCTAGTTGGGCTCATTATTGATATTCTTATGCTTCTTCTGTGTTTATCCAGTGTTGTTCTATTTATATTTTTTTGCCTGTCTGTACCTTCACCTATTTTTTTTATTTCCACTAGAGAGATAGTGATTGTGATGGCGAAACTTGTCATAGCATGGTGGTTGGTGCTTGGCTGGTTTGACAATCCGGGTTTTACCTGGGACTGCAGCCTTGTGTGAATCCTAGGGCGTTACACATATACTGTTAAGGAACTAGAAATTCTTAAGTGAACCGGTTTAAGTTTTCTTGGATTAGTTGGTGTCTAAGGTAATGTTTAGGGATTGCGTAACGCGCTCCGCAAGGAACAATGTACTTAATTGATGTTTGATCTCCCTCTAGTACTATCCTTACCTGGCTAAACTACCCGAGTGAAACTTTGATCTTTTCACTTTAGGAGTTTTTGGTTAGGTGCTGATCTAGTAAAGTTTCTGGTCTAATGGTATTGACAAAAACCTTTTCATTTATAGCTTTTTTTACAATCATATGCAATATTATTAATTTATTACAAATCATTCGATATGGGTTTTCCATATAAATAGGTCTTATACGTCATATGCTTATGTTCTTGTATTTATTTCATAATTGTTATAATTTCACATGAAACATTTTATATTCAAACATGAATAAGAAGACCGGAATTATGAGAATAATTCATATGCATAAATTTAAATTTGGAAAGTCTCTTTTGTAGGCAACCAATTTAAATTTAGAAGATCTCCTTTGTAGGCAACAAATTTGCAGCCTCTTATCATATGCGGAAAAGGGGATCGGAGAAACGGTTAGAGAATTTTTTCCAAATGCTATACACTCTCGATATGTTCTGCATCTAGTTGATAACTTCAGGACAAAGTTGAGGGATTTGGGATTCAAGGCAAAGGATACTCAGATTTTGGGGAATCTTTTGCAATTCTCTTGTTACAAATGTACTAGAACAGAATGGAACGATTATATGGACGATATTAGACTGGTTAACAAAAGAGCATATAATATTGTCATTAACTACACTCTAGAGAATTGGACAAATGTGTTTTTTCCTGGAATTAGGTAAGTTATAAGCTAGCTTATTTCTTATCTTAGTTAAGCCGTTTGATTAATGAATTTAGACTAAATGCCTACACTAGAACTAACAATAACACAGCTAGAACTAACATAGGTATTAGAACACATATTTAAACTAGACCTTACGTTAGCTAACATGAGAATGGCTAGAACTAACACGACAACGGCTAGAACTAACATTAACCCATCTAGAACTAACATATCCAATAGAACCAATACTTAAACTAGAACTTAAAGTTATATGGAAGTGGAAATAACATGAGATCAACTAGAACTATCACATTTAAACTGGAACTAACATAGCCATTAGAACACCGCTAGAACTAACATAGGCATTAGAACCCACATTTAAACTAGACCTTGTGTTAGCTAACACAAGAATAGCTAGAACTAACACGGCAACGGCTAGAACAAACATTAACCCAGCTAGAACTAACATATTCAATAAAACTAACACTTAAACTAGAATTTAAAGTTATATGGAGGTGAAAATAATACGAGAATAGCTAGAACTATAACTAGAGAAGCTAAAACTTACAACAGCTAAGCTAGAATTAACAAAGGTAATAGAAGCAACACTTAAACTATAACTAGCACTAGCTAGGGGTAGAACTAACATGAATGTAGTTAGAATTAACACGGCAGCGGATAGAACTAACAACAACTAAGCTAGAACTAACAAAGCCACTAAAACCAACACTTATAATAGATCTAACGCTAACTGGAGGTAGAACTAACATGAGGGCATCTAGAATTAACACAGAAGTAGATAGAACTAACATAACCACTAAAACCAACACTTGCACTATAACTAACAAGGACTCAATAGAACTAACAAGAAGTTTTGACGAATTCCTTGTTATGTTTTAGATATGGGCATGTTACATCAAATGTTGCAGAGTAATTCAACAAATGGATACATAAGACTAGGCTCCTACAAATACTTTATTTGGTAGAGCACATACGTAAACAGATTATGGTTCGCATGAATGAGCGACGAGTCATGGCTGAAAATTAGATTCAATTTCTTTGCCCTAAAGCTGAACTTACCTTCAAAGAGAACATGAAAAATAGGTGTCCATTAGAGGTGCGTCAGTCCCACACAAGATTATTTGAGGTACAGTCCTATAGAACTTGTCAAGTGGATCTTGACAATAAAACGTGTTCGTGCTATGTGTGGGATATAACCCGTGTTCCTTGCAAACATGCATGCACAACCATTATGTTTATAAAGAAGGATGTTTACCAATTTTGTGTTTAGTTTATAACGGTTGAAGCTTTTAAAAAGAGCTACGAGCTAATCCTATACCCTATCCCTGACAAACGAGAAGCGTAGCATGCCACAGGATGAGATACAGATCTTAACTCCACTAACAACAAAAAGAAAAGGGAGAAATAAAACTAGGCGTATCAACAATAGAACTGTTTACACTCGTCCACTTAAATGCTCTGAATATCATATGGAAGGTCATAACCGTAAAACATGTAATGAACCTATTGTTGACTAAGTGCTTGATATGTTGTTAACTATTTTGATGGTATATTTACAAAATATTTTATTTTTGGTCCCCAGTTGAAAGTATTTTCATGTTAAATGAGAACTAACACCATCTCCCTTAGATGAAATGTTGTAAGTATTAGAAATAACCCCACAACATCTCGAACTAACAAAGGCAACAAAACCAATGCTTACACTAGAACTTGAGTTAGCTGGAGGTAGAACCAACACAATATCAGTTAGGACTAATCCCATAATAGTTAGGACTAACATTATCAAGGCTATAACTAACAAAGACAACAGAACCAACGCTTATTCTATAACTAGCGCTAGCTGGGAGTAGAACTAATACGAATGCAGCTAAAACTAACCCCACATTAGATAGAACCAATATTATCCCAGCTAGCACTAACAAAGGCAACAGAACCAATATTTACACTAGAACTTGAGTTAGCTAGAGGCAGAACCAATATAATATCAGTTAGGACTGACCCCATAATAGTTAAGACTAACATTATCGAGGCTACGACTAACAAAAGCAACAGAACCAATACTTACGCTATAACTAGCACTAGTTGGGAGTAGAACTAACATGAATGCAGCTAAAACTGACCCTATAACAGCTAGAACCAATATTATCCTAGCTAGCACTAACAAAGGCAACAGAACAAATACTTACACTATAACTTAAGTTAGCTAGAGGTAGAACCAACACGATATCAGTTAGGACTGACCCCACAGTAGTTAGGACTAACATTATCGAGGCTAGGACTAACAAAGGTAACAGAACCAACGCTTACGCTATAACTAACGTTAGCTGGAGATAGAACTAACATGAATGCAGCTAGAACTGACCCCGGCCACATCAGCTACAACCAATATTATCCCAGCTAGCATTAACAAAGGCAACGGATCCAATGCTTACACTAGAACTTGAGTTAGCTGGAGGCAGAACCAACACGATATCTGTTAGGACTGACCCCAAAACAGTTAGGACTAACTTTATCGAGGTTAGGACTAACAAAGAAAACAGAATGAATGCTTACGCTATAACTAGTGCTAGTTGGGGGTAGAACTAACATGAATGTAGCTAGAACTGACCTCACAACAGCTAGAACTAACCTCACAACAACTAGAACCAACATTATCCCAGCTAGCACTAACAATGGCAACAGAACCAACGCTTACACTAAAACTTGAGTTAGGTGGAGGCAGAACCAACACGATATCAGTTAGGACTAAGCACAACAATTAGGACTAACATTATCAAGGCTAGGACTAACAGATGTAATAGAATCAACGCTTACGTTATAACTAGCGCTAGCTGGGAATAAAACTAACATGAATGCAGCTAGAACTAACCCCACAACAGCTAGAACCAACATTATCCCAGCTAGCACTAACAAAGGAAATGAAACCAATGCTTACACTAGAACTTGAGTTAGCTGGAGGTAGAAACAATACGATATCAGTTAGGACTAACCCCACAATAGTTAGGACTAACATTATCGAGACTAGGACTAACAGAGGCAATAGAACCAAATAACATTAATTCAGCTAGAACTAACGTAGGCAAATAACTTTAATGTTAAGTTTACTATTATTCACCTGCACTTGGTTGTCACGACCACTGAGATATATTGACTACTACTGCATTCAATGTATTTCATACCTCCCAAGGAGGAGAGTTAAGATAACATTTACTCCTACTTATCACCACATCCTACATGGTAACCTCACCATCCCTTGGCTTGTTCCCATACAGGGTAGTTATGATATTCTTATAGTTCACTCTTTCTCGATCTCCCCATCTACGACTCTCTGTTGTCCCTCACCCCTTTATATATGTAAATCCTAAGCCTACCCTCTCCAAAAAATCTCCTACATCTTCAAGCCCCTTTGTTGCCATGAACCAGAATTCGATTGTCTTATCTCTATTTTCCATCAGCTGTGGGTGGATATAAATTGCTTTCTCTAAAGAGCTAGAACTAACAGGACAGTTAAGATTCAAAAGTATGGTGAAGTCATTCAATTCAGTTGGATCATACATTAAATCTCATGAGAAAGGAGGCATATGATGGTGGAGATAGTCCTCTGTCTTACGTTAATAGTGTATAGGTATACAGTGTTAACGTATGCCAGATGACTCTCGCCATCGTCATATGTATACCTTCCTATGTGATTTCACGCATTGATCCATCTAAATTGATTGTCTCCACTGTACTTCTAAATCTTTATTGTCTTGTTATTTAGCAACTTTATTGGAGAAAGCCATTTATATTCAACCACGGCCGATGAACTTAGCGCACAGACTATAGGGAGGCAGGCATTGCTCATTGTGTTGCTGAGCTTAGGGATTTGATGTTAAGGTTACGGGTTTGTTGTTAAGCCTAGGAATTGGTTGTAATGGTAGTGTCTTGTTAGTAAAGAAAACGATTAGCTGATACAAGGTTGTTAATGTTTATGTTTAGTTTTGTTTAGAAAGATTATCGCTTGGCTGTTGTGATCAATGTTATGGATTGGTTGCCAAGCTTAGTGATTTATTGTTAAACTTAGCGTTTTATTGTTAAGTTTATATGTTTGTTGTCAATTTTTTCACTTTGTACAACTAGAACCCCGCAAACTAATGTGGCAATTAGACTTAATGCATATACTAGAACTAACATATTACATAAATTAGAACTAACTTCAATGTAGCTAGAACTGACACTGGAGAAGCTGGAACTAACACGCGAGTAATTAGAACTAGCATAGCAATTAGACCCAACATTTACACCTGAACTAACGCATTACATAAAGTAGAACTAACTCGAGTCCAGCTAGAACTGACACAGGAGAAGGTAGAACAAACACTCGAGCAATTAGAACTAACATAGCAATTAGCCTCGACGCTTACACCAGAACTAACATATTACATAAAGTAGAACTAACTCAAGTGCAACTAGAACTAACACTAGAGAAGCTAGAACTAACACTCGAGCAATTAGGACTAACATGGAAATTAGCCTAATGAATACACTAGAACTAACGCATTACATAAAGTAGAACTAACTCAAGTGTAGCTAGAACTAACACTAAAGAAGCTAGAACTAACACACGAACAATTAGAACTAACATGGTAATTAGTCCTGATGCTTACACCAGCACTAACGCATTATATAAAGCAGAACTAACTTGAGTGCAGCTAGAACTAATACTGGAGAAGCTAGAACTAACGCGCGAGCAATTAGAACTAACATGGTAATATAACTAACAAAGATGTATACAATCATCATTGTACTTGCAAGAGAATATTTAATACATTGTTTGCTTCTATTATAGTGCAAAATACAGTAGAGCTAACTTCACGCGGGCTGTAGATAAAAAAGATTATGGATCCTCATTTGTTATTACCCTCACTGGAGCGGAAGTGGTCTGATAAACCCATACCACTGTCATTCACCCTACACTTTGAGAGTGTAGGATTACTACACTTGGAGGACGGAGAGCTGATGATCTACTATGTGAGCCGGAGGGGCTAGCTGGACGAGGATCATTGGCGGTGGGGGGAGTGTTGGGTCCTTTTGTATTAATGATAATTAACAAACAATTTATAACTAATGTTATTTATCTAGTGTTTATATTTTGTATTTATTCTAGGCAAACAATATGTTGGAGAATGGATGGAATTAAGCTTCAATGATTATATCCAATGGAGGTTGGTGGAATAGTAGAGTGAAGCCTTGCAATTCAAGTTGAAGATCCCAGTTCAAGCTTTATCTGCAAGTTTACCAAGAAGAGCTTCATTGAAGATCACAAGCTTGGGTAATTTAGTTTTAGGTTTATACTTATGTGTAGATACTTTAAGATTATATTAATCACACACACGTATTTGTTGATTTTATCAAAATATAGGTGTTTTTGATAAAATATTATTTTATTAGTTTATAGAATTCAATATCAGTTTATACATATTTTATTAAGTCTATAAAATTAGTTTATAAAGTTTTAAAATATGGTTTTGCTAAAATATCAAAAACATGTGTTTTGTATTTTCATGTTTTAGACTAGTTTTGAAAAATAATGAGTTTTCACAAATATGAAGTGCAATTCTAAAAATTCTTTTTGTAACATGTTCATTAATATGTTCATAAACATTTTCTAAAGTTTACATTTTTTAGAATTTATTTTCTATTTTTAAAGGCACTTTAAAAATTAGATTTTCTGTTTCAATCAGGCTGATATAGTGTTATCAGTCGACTGCTGAATGTGTTCAATCGACTAAAAAATTGCTTAGAATAACAAAAAGTTTCTGTTTTGTTTTAGTCGACTGACCAGTCGACTGATGAGGTCATCAATCGATCGATCAAGTCATTAGTCGACCGACGAGCTGGGTGCTGACTCTAACAGTCAGCTCATCAGTCGATTGATCAGTCGACCGATGGCCCAACGGCTAGATTTTTTCAGCTTTTCTATTTTTGTCTTTTTTCTGGATTTTGTTGGTTTCTTCTTAGCTTTGGGGTTTCCTATAAATACCCCATACATATCCTCAGTTCTATTTACCAAAGAGAAAAGTTTTACAAGGGTGTTTAGAGTTTGTTTAGTTTGTTCAAAGGTGTTTAAGCCTTGTTTAAGAGTTTTGTTTGTGAAGATAATTTCACAAGAGCAAGTGGAGATCATTTATTGGTGTTTGAACATTCAACTCTTCCCCCTCTCTCTTATTATCATAGAGAAGTTTTCCTAAACTCTATTTTTAGCTATTTATTATTTTGTTCATAATTTCCAAAAGCTAGATTTAAATTTAGTTTAGTTTTATTTTATTTTATCAAATCTCATTGTTAAACACACCCACTTGAGCTTTTAGTATTTACATACATAGTATATTGGGGTTTTGAGAGATTATAACTTTGAGTTGTGCTTAATAGAGTTCTCACATTGTTTAAGAGAACAATCATTTGATTTGTGAGCTTAATTGTGAGATACACTTTGTAATACACTTGTACACCGAGAGGAGTGTGTGGTGAGAGATGGGGTCGTCCCAAGAGGAGTGGGGTAGGTGGTAATGCCTAGAGGTAGGTTGTAATACCTAACACTTGAGGGAGACAAGGGCTAGAGACCAACACTTAGAGGGTATAAAGTGTGATTGTAAGAGTGTGTGATTGTAAAGTTTTCGATGAACTAGAAAACCGAGTGTGAGGTGTAAACATTATTCGGGTGAGCATAGAAAACCCGGTTGTGATAGTGAAGATCTCCTCGAGGTGAGGAGCGGAGATGTAGGTCATGGGGACCAAACTCCGTGATCATATCGTTTGTTTGCGTTTGTCATTAGCGTTCCTTTATATTCGTGCTTATCATTTATATCGCCTTTGTCATTTGCTTATTGTTTATATTTCCCTATCACTTTAGTAGTTTGTTTTACCCTTGTTTTAGTTTCATATCCTTGCATATATCTCTTGTTGTATCTCATTGCTAGGATATATTTGTTAATTAGTTTTAATTGGTATTAAATCAGATTAGATTAGCATAAACCCTATTCACCCTTCTCTAGGATTCTTTCCTAGTGGTATTAGGGTACTTTCAATTGGTATCAGATCTTGGTACTTTTTGATTTAAGGTCTAATCGCCTTGAGTTAAAGATCCAAGTTATCTCATTGTGCTAATCTAGTTTTGATTGCATTTGTCTTGCTTGCACATTTTTTTAATTATGGATATGAGATTAGGCTATGATCCTAATATTTCTCCTAGAATAGATAATTTCCCTTATGACAAATGGTGCTCTAGATTTAATATATTTGTTAGTTCTAGACATTTCGATTTATGGAAAGTTATTGAAGATGCTTATATTGTGCCCACTTTGGAGAAATCCAAGTGGAGTAAAAATGATAGAAGATTATTTACAATGAACAAGATTTTGTTAGAATATTTGATAAATGCTTTTGATTCATCTATGTCTAACAAGTTTGTTCATTTTGATAGTGTTTACATTTTATGGAAATTCATTAAAGCACATCAAGTGAACTTGGAGGCAATCCGACAAGATTTGGAGGTTTCTTCTTCAAGTTCCAATGGAGCATCATGCACATGGCCACTCGGCGATAGCCCTAGTGTGGTAAGCGATTCTGATTCTGAAAGTGAATTAACTATTGATGAACTCGCTTGTGCATATGAGAGATTAATGCATGCATATACTAAGTTGCATAATAACTTTATTGATTTAAAAAGCAAGCATGTAACTTTAAAAATCGATCACGAATTGCTAGCATCTAAATTTGATACTATTGCTAAAGATAATGTGATCCTTAAAGAGAATAATGAAAAATTAAAATTGGATCACATTACGTTGAGTTCCAATGTTGATAGCTTAATTCATGAGAAGAATGATGCCATGTTAGAAGTAGAGTCTGATAGAAATAAATTTACATTATTTAAAAATGATCATACTTGCTCTACTTCTAATAACAACAGTTGTATGCATAATGATGAGTTGAATCATTTTACGGATCGTATATCATCTTTATATTTAACCCTTAAAACATGTATTATTAATAATAAAAAACTTATGAACATATGTGCTAAGCCTTATGCTAAAGTATCTAAACATCATGTACATCATGCACACATGTATAGCAAAATTTACAAGTGCTCTATTTGTGGTCGTAAAGGCCATTTATATAAATTTTACTATGATGCACACAAACCCAAAAATATTAATGCTTCTTGTGCATCTCATATAGCTTCATCATCTTGTACATATGCACATGCACCTATTGTTAATCATAAGCATGCTCATGTGTATCAATGTAATTTTTGTGGTAGATTTGGCCATTTGGCAAAGTTTTATTTTGATTTAAGAAAAGGTTCAATTTTCCAAATTCATCAAATAAACCACCTTTGTTTAATAATGTTTCACATTTGCAAAACAATTTTAAAGGACCATCAATTTTTGCAAATGAGTCCAGTGTACAACCGTTTAGTCAACATAAGCAAATGCTTCCTTTCCATTGTACTTATTGCAATCGAAAGGATTATTTGAGTAATTTTTGTTATGACCGTGTCCGTGCACCATATGCGCCCAAGAGGGTTCATAACCCTAGGGCTTTGAGCTTGAATAATAGGGGTCATGTCCCTAACCAATGCGACACCAAGAATGTTTGGGTGCCAAAATATTTTTAAAAACCAAGAATCTTATTATTTTTTATTTTTCATATCTTAGTTTTGAAAAATGTTTTTGAATTTTTTTTTTGAAAATAATTTTTCTTTGATTAATTCTTTTGTTTTCATGATTATTAGTTTTGATTTTTTGTTGACAGGTTTATGTTTATATAATCCCTGGGATTTATTGGTTTATTGGGTGTTTATTCCTAAATCTTATTTACCGGATGCTAATATGTTTATGTGTTAGAACAAGCTTAAGAGCTTGATATGGTTGCCTCTCTTACCTTTTTTATATTGGTTTTTTTATGTGATTTACTTGTGATTTGTGACTTCATTTGGATGATTTGTTTTTATTTGAAAACTTTTTTCATGACCCTTATGTTCTTTCATTCTTTTGATTTATAAATCTATTTTATACATGGTTTATAGGTTTTTGTCATGAGACACTATTTCATAATGACATATCTAATTGTGTTCTCATTGCCTTTTTTGAATGTGAGTGATATTTAGCATGTTTATGTTTGCTCACATGTTTGCCTTAGTCTTCATTTCATAGGGGAAAAAGGCAATGAGAACACAATTAGATATGTAATTATGAAATAGTGTCTCATGACAAAAACCTATAAACCATGTATAAAATAGATTTATAAATCACTCATGTGAGTGATATTTAGCATGTTTATATTTGCTCACATGTTTGCCTTAGTCTTCATTTTACATGTTTATGTTTGCTCACATGTTTGCCTTAGTCTTCATTTCATATATTCCATAAAGAATTTTTATAGGGGAGCAATCCTTATACTTGTTTTATACTCACTCATGCTTATTTGTTGGGGGAGCGTTCGCTCTCTCCATTCTTTTGTTTTTCTTTTTTTGATGTTGTCAAAGGGGAAGAAATATTAAGAGTATATGTTGTTTTGGTTATATGCATGATAATTCTAATTTACATATTAATTTCCTTTCATGCATATATCTCTTTTTGTAACTTGTTTGTCATCATCAAAAAAGGGGAGATTGTTGGGTCATTTTGTTTTGATGATGATTAACAAATAATTTATAACTAATGTTGTTTGTCTAGTGTTTATATTTTATATTTATTCTAGGCAAATAATATGTTAGAGGATGGATGGAATTGAGCTTCAACGATCATATCCAATAGAGGTTGGCGGAATAGTGGTGTGAAACCTTGCAATTCAAGTTGAAGATCCAAGTTCAAACTTCATCCGTAAGTTTACCAAGAAGAGCTTCGTTGAAAATCACAAGCTTGGGTAATTTTGTTTTAGGTTTATACTTGTGTATAGATACTTTAAGCTCATATTAATCACACACACGTATTTGTTAATTTTATCAAAATATAGGTGTTTTTGATAAAATATTATTTTATTAGTTTATAGACTTCAATATCAGTTTATACATATTTTATTAAGTCTATAAAATTTGTTTATAAAGTTTCAAAATATGGTTTAGCTAAAATATCAAAAACATGTGTTTTGTATTTTTATGTTTTGGACTAGTTTTAAAAAATGATTAGTTTTCACAAATGTGAAGTGAAATTCTAAAAATTCTTTTTGTAACATGCTCATTAACATGTTTATAAACATTTTCCAAAGTTTTACATTTTTTAGAATTTATTTGCTATTTTTAAAGGCACTTCAAAAATTAGATTTTCTGTTTTAATCAGGTTGATACAGTATTATCAGTCGACTGATGAATATGTTTAGTCGACTGAATAAATCACCCAGATTAACAAAAAAAATTTGTTTTGTTTTAGTCGACTAACCAGTCGACCGATCAAGTCATCAGTCGACCGACGAGCTGGATGCTGACTCTAACGGTCAGCTCATCAGTCGACTGATCAGTCGACCGATGGCCCAACGGCTAGTTTTTTTTAGCTTTTCTATTTTTGTCTTTTTGCTGGATTTTGTTGGTTTCTTCTTGGCTTTGTGTTTCCTATAAATACCCCCACATATCCTCAGTTCTATTTACTGAAGAGAAAAGTTTTACAAGGGTTTTAAAGTTTGTTTAGTTTATTTAATGGTTTTTAAGCCTTGTTTAAGAGTTTTGTTTGTGAAGATAATTTCACAAGAGCACGTGGAGATCATCTACTAGTGTTTGAGCATTCAACTCTTCTCCCTCTCTTTTGTTATCATAGAGAAGTTTTCCTAAACTCTATTTCTAGCTATTTATTATTTTCTTTATAATTTCCATAAGCTAGATTTAAATTGAGTTTAGTTTGATTTTGTTTTATCAAATCTCATTGTTACACACACCCACTTGAGATTTTAGTATTTAAATACATAGTTTATTAGGTTGTGAGAGATTGTAACTTTGAGTTGTGCTTAATAGAGTTCTCACCTTGTTTAAGAGAACAATCATTTGATTTGTGATTTTAATTGTGAGATACACTTTGTAATACACTTGTATACCGAGAGGAGTGTATGGTGAGAGACGGGGTCGTCCCAAGAGGAGTGGGGTTGGTGGTAATGCCTAGAGGTAGGTTATAATACCTAACACTTGAGGGAGACACGGGCTAGAGACCAACACTTAGAGGGTGTAAAGTGTGATTACAAGAGTGTGAGATTATAAAATTTTTAGTGAACTAGAAAACCGAGTGTGAGGTGTAAACGTTATTCGGGTGAGCGTAGAAAACCCGGTTGTGATAGTGGAGATCTCCTCAAGGTGAGAAGCGAAGACGTAGGTCGTGGGGACTGAACTCCATGATCATATCGTTTGTTTGCATTTGTCATTAGCGTTCCTTTATATTCATGCTTATAATTTATATCACCTTTGTCAATTGCTTGTTGTTTATATTGCCCTATCACTCTAGTAGTTTGTTTTACCCTTGTGTTAGTTTCATATCCTTGCATATATCTCTTGTTTTATCTCATTTCTAGGATGTATTTGTTAATTATTTTAAATTGATATTAAATCGGATTAGATTAGTATAAACCCTATTCACCACCATTGGGGTTCTTTCCTAGTAGTATTATGGTGCTTTCAGGGAGCCTTCGGCAAATTGGATCCCCCGACCCCTTGGTTCTAGAGAAACAACTACCATTGGTCTCTCTCCACAATCATGTGCCTCTCGTCCCAACTAACCTCCTACAGCTCTGGATTGTTCCTATAGGGCTGCACATGCTGGGACCCTAAGTTAAGACGAGTGGATAGCTGAGTCCTCTCAAAATTCTATCTGCATTGGACCTAAGTGACGACATAGTCTTCCTTTATGTAGTTGTCCACTGGAGAGATGTAACGGAACCCAAGTCTCTTGGGGGTATTAGATAAATCCCTAACTTTGAGAAGGACTTTGCAGTCTTCAAAGTTAGTATTGGTTATGACGTCCCTAGAGCACATGATGCATTCTCCGATACCATTGAGGAGAGATTGTAGAAATTCAAAATTCCAGAGATGGTATGGGACATTGAAGAGGCGAATCCATATCAGAAAGGGTTGGGGAAATGTTGATAGCCTTAGATCCTCACTCCAACAGCGGAATCATCCCCTAAAGGTGCCCGTATCGACCAGGCCGAGTTTTATGGCTTGGACAAGAAGGTTGTCGGATGGAAACTGCACCATGAAGCTGTGTCTTGCCACCTCCTTGATTTGATGAGGCCATGACCTAAGATTGAAGCGATAAGCGAGCATGTCTCTGAGCTCCTGCACAGATGGACGACCTACATCAAGATTGAAGATGGCGAAAGAAGAGAGATGACGGATGGTGCTGGCGGTGTTGGCAGGGACGACAAGCATCCTTGGAGGGGCACGAGCAGTAATACCATGATGACAATCACAAGAGCTATGCCCTGACCTATAGCAGTGTACACATGCGTCAACCTTAGCCATCTGTGATGGTTTATGATGGAAATAGATGACACTGATAGAAGGAATTTGATTGGAGATGAAGGGTTTTTAGAGAGTCACCTTCGCTATCCTAAGAAGTAGAGGGGTGGTGGAGGAACGATGGTGACGTGAAAGGGTACGGAATTTATTTTTTAAGTATATTAACTGACTGTCCTAACTTGGGAACACACGAATATATGATGTGAACTGTTAGGGTGATAGGACATGTCTTAGTAAGCAGCGAATAGCTAGTGTGACTACTGGGGGTGAGGGGAAATTTCTTTCTTTTAGAACAGGCAAAATAGAGATAACAAGAAACGAGATAGAACTAGCTGAAACAAACGTAGTATACTACAACTAACGCTCAACTAGAGCTAACGAGATATCACAAGCTAGAACTAACATAACATGCCACTGGATCATTCCCTTATTCTTTGTAGAACTAGAACGAAGTTAAAGCTAACAATACCTCTAATAATATGTATTTTTAATTAAATATATATACATTATTGTATTTGTATAAATATGTCATTCATCACTATGCACTGATTCGTCTTTATGTTTTTGTTCATAACCAGCAAGTAATAATTGTGTGGCAAGTCTTACTCACATAGCTTCAGGGATATCGTCCGGAGGATTAACACACAATGTCGAGCGGCCTTCAATTATTGCTTGCATATAGAGGTAGACGAACACACCACAGTCATAGCTGCAACATAGAACGCAAAATTAGTCATTTTAGCTATATTTAATACCAACACAATTTAACACAATTCACACATTAGAACTAATCGTCCTCTTTATTGCTCGCATTTGATGGGTTGAAATTTAAATAACCTGCACACATTTAGCTTAACAAAATCAACTTGTTGGGCATCAAAATAGTTTATGATTTTAGTAACAGGTTCCATCCAAGCTTCATGGCCAGCAAACTGTAGTGTTTGACAACATTTCTTTCAAATCAAGTTCAACAAGATGCCCGTGATCGTCCCTGGCTAAGGGGATCAACAGATGCTCTATGCAGTCTGCGGTATATTTTTTAATATATGCTAAAAATAACTCGTAATATTCTAGGTTGATGCCATAGGATGAGTGTTGCAAACCAAGTATGTATGGGTTAAAATTAAAAGAGAGAATTAGAACTAACGTGGTACAAATTAGTACTTACGTAGCATAAATTAGGACTAATATGGCACAAATTAGAACTAACATGAGCTGCGATAGAACTTACATAGCATAAATTAGGTCTAACGTGATACAAATTAGAACCTACGAGGCATAAAGTAGAACTCACGAACTAATATGAGCTATGATAGAACTAATATGGCATAAATTAGGACTAACATGGCATATATTAGAAGTCACGATGTATAAATTAGAACTCACATGGCATATATTAGAACTAGAATGCTCCGTGATAGAACTAATGTGGTATAAATTAGACCAGACATGGTATAAATTAGAACTCACGAGGTAAAATTTAGAACTCACATGGCATAAACTAATATGAACTATGGTATAACTAACATGACATAAATTAAGACTAACATGACATAAATTAGGACTAAAATGAGCTACGATAGAACTAACATGACATAAATTAGGACTAACATGGCATAAATTAGAACTAACATGGCATAAATTCGAACTAACATGGCATAAATTAGGACTAACATGGT
>BQKN01000916.1:109298-148266 GCA_022839385.1 Asparagus kiusianus | reverse complement strand
CTCGTGTTGGACTATAATCCATTAAAGTCCTCGTGTTGGACTATAATCCATTTCAGTCCTCGTGTTGGATATTTACCTTTTAGTCTATGTGTTGGACATTTACTTTTCAGTCCATGTGTTGGACACTTACTTTTTCGTCCATGTGTTGGACGTTTACTTTCAGTCCATGTGTTGGACAACCACCTTTCAGTCTATGTGTTGGACATCCACTACTTTTGATTTTAGTCCATGTGTTGGACATCAATTTAGACCTTGATTTTGACATTTATACTGTATATGCTGTACATGACATGTACATGAGTTGTGACATGAGATAGTATATGAGTTCGGAATTTGGGTGTGCGATTCTTCCTATTATTATTATTGTTCCTGTTCTAGCTCTTGGGTTTGATATTTAAGCGTTTGCAACTTGAGATAACGATGTATATACATGAGGGTTTCCTTGTTTGGATTATTTCGCTCGACGTACCTATGCTCGTGTTGTAAATTCCTAAATATTAAAGCCCTCTTTGTTAGGACTAATGATTTTGTATCTATTATATATTATCTGTATTTTCTGTATACAACGAGCCCTCTCCCTTGGGGTTGGTTGTGATGTTACCCGCTATAGAGCTTTGACGCTCGTTGTTTCCCCACTTTCAAGTAACGAGCCAGGTGCACGGAGAGCCGTAGGTTGATGGATTTGCTCTAGCAGTTATTCATAGATATTATTAGTAAATGTTTGAACTCCACAATAAATTTTGTTTATGAACAATTGAGAGTTTATTCTAGTTTTTGTAAAGGCGAGGTTCCTAAATGTTATTTCTCCCTGTGTCGAGACATTTGTATTTAGCTCAGATATTGTTTCTTCTCAGAGATTTATTTACTCATATCAGTGATGACTATTTTTCTTCAGATCACCTATTGTTTATTACTGTTCCATTATATTTTCTTTTGCCTGTTTTGTACCTACACCTGTTGTTGATTCCACTAGATGAATACTTATTGTGATAGTGAAACGTATTATTGCACGGTGTAGTGCATGACAGGTTTGACATTCTTGATTTCACCTTGGACTACAGCCTTGTGTTAACCCAGGGGCGTCACACTTTTTTAGACAAATATACCCATTTATAGTTTGAATTACCTTATCTATAATCAAATTCTAATTTTCAATGGTCAATATTACCCTTCACTATTTTGAATGTTTTATTTATATCTTTATCTATCCTAATCATAATCATATCTTATCCTAATCCTATGTGAACCATGTTTAGCTTAACAATTAAAAAAAACTAATATTAATAAAATATATAAAACATAAAAATGATATTAGTTTGTTAAGATAAAGAAATTACAAGTAGATAACATATTATAATACATGAAGTATTGCAAAAAAACCATAAAAAGTTTTAAAATTGCAGAAAAGACCCTGAAAAGTTCAAAATTATAAAACTCATCCAAATGTCTCAAAACTTAAAATAAAAAATATGAAATTAAAAAATTAACATCAGTTTGCAAAGAATTTAAAATTTACAGTTAACACCTTAATGTCTCAAAAATTATAGAAACACCCTCAAAAGTTTAAATTACAGACAAGCACATTAAAATTCTAAAATTTTAAAAATTACAAACAACACAGATGAATTCAAGAGATTACCATGATACACCTAAAATTTTTGACATTTAAATTTAAATTTTTTAATTAAGACACTCAATATCTCAAAAATTATAGAAACACCTTCAAAAGTTCAAATTATAAAAAGCCACCCTAAAATTCTAAAATTTATAAATAAAATAAGATGAATTCAAGATATTACCCTTAGACACCTAAAAAATTAAAATTTGCCAAAATTAACCTCAAAATTTTTAAAAAACTCCTTCAAAATTTAAAAATCATAAAAAAAAACTCTAAATTTTCAAAATTTTTAACTAGCACACATCAAATTCGCCGATTGGTAGACCGTTAAAATTTAATATTTTTCAAAATTAATCTATAGTTTTAATAATTACAAAAGACACCCTCAAAATTTTAGAGTTACAATAAATATACTAATATTTAAAAAATTACCACCAACACATGAAACATAGAATTTACAACTACCAAGCTTAAAAATAAATTTTTTTAAAAACTCTTTCAAAATTTTAAAAAATTATAAATCACACCCTCAAACTTCAAAACCACAAAAATAGGCTAAAATTTTAAAACTTGGCAAAGAAAAGTGTAATTGTTTGTTATTTTAAATTTAGGGATTTACTATCCATTTTCAGCATCTAAGAATAGTCTAAGTTGATACTGGTAAACAAAAACAATAAGAATTGATTAAAAACATTCGGTTAATGGATAAAATTTTTAAAAATATTATAGATTAAAAATTATCGGCACTATATAAATTAAAGTAATTTCATATAATTTTAGTAATAAGTTGGGGTAGCCAAAATACATTCGTAACATTAATTGATAGATGTTTAAATCCATAGAAATTATAAAACATTATAATATTATACCTTAGCATTAATTGATTTTAATTTAAAAACTTTAATCTTTGACGTTAATAATATTTATAGGGTGTAAGAATACAAGGAATTACAGATGGAGAAACTATTAGAATATTTAGAGATTGCTTTAAAAGAATTGAGTTATTTTCATTGCAAATAGGAAAGTGATGGAAATAAATCTAAAATTCAGAAAACGTCAATGAATCACTTGAATTGGCATTAACATAAGACATATCTATTAATGAAGCACTGAATGAGTTACACTAAAAAATAATTTAATAACTTTATCCTAATCAAAGAAAACATCTCCATCGAAGACATAAGAAAAATTAGTAAGTATTCATAAATTCTATACTGTGTTCTTCAAATTAAATATTAATATTATAATCTAAGAGATATTGGTAATGAATAATGTAGGTATTTAGTTTAGATCTTTATGTAAAATGACAGGGATAGAGCAAAGGTAATATTATTGAAATAACAAAAATTCTTATTGGATGCACATCAGAAGAATTCATTTTAGAGGAAAATAAAGAGATAGCTTCTAATTTATTTCACTAATAAATTAGGAACACAAAGAATTTTATATATATGAAATTAATATTTATTCTCATTGAAATAGAAAAAAATCAAAGTCTATATTTTGAGCAGTTTGTGTTGAACATCATAAGTATATTTGACTTCTTTGTAAATTTAAATAAGATGATAAAAAATTAACGAGCCCAGGAAAGATAATAGCATAAAAAATACAAAATTAGCCTGATGTCACAATTGATGTAGATGATGAAGACAATACTCTAGAATTGTCCGAGAAATGATAAATGATAAACCTGAAGAAGGATTGATCTTAACTCAATAAAAAATAAAATAGAAGAAATAAAAATAATATTTTATGAATATTTTATAGAATAGTTTAATTATTTTGAGTGAAATTAGGAATCTTTAGAAGGGAGTTTCATGAATTTTTTTCAGTACTTTTATATTCTTATGTGGATGTTTTTATCATATAAAAGTATACTAGAGTTAGTATTAATCTTTAATTTATATTTTTTTATGAAGTCTATCAATGATTAGGAATAAACTTTATATTCTCTTTTGCATCGTTTTAACATACTTTAAATCAATCATTTTGCCATATTGGTTTTAAATATTCACCTTCCTTGTATAACACTATTTTAATATTTTTCACTTTGCAATGCTATACTTTCTCAAATAAAGCTTAGTTTCATATCGATCAAAAATAATATAAAAATTCAAATTATTTTTAAATTATATTTGTTTTTTTGTCAATTCAAATATCAACATGAAAATTTAAATTGGGTGTATCCTATTTAAACAAATATAAAAAAATAATAGGGATGTAAGAGTTTAAAGAAAAATTGAGCACAAACTGCCAAAAATACTTAATCATGGTATTAAATCACGTGCATTGCACGTGTGTAAAAACTAGTACCCTTTAAAAGAGGGAGCTCTAGAAAAACTTTCTCTACCCCAATTTACCCTTCACCTAATATAAATATAACAAAGTTATCCTTATATTTTATTTCATGAACTTAACAAACGTATTTTTTTTAATTACTCAGAAATCAGAAGATGTAAAGCCCTAAATCTTCGTTCTTCCCTTCTCTGTTTCATCCATTAGAAATTTTCTCCGACAGCACAGTATTAGCCTCATCATCCACAAACCTTCTCTTCGATCTTCTCCTCAACTATCAAATTTTAGGCATCAGGAAGGATCAGGAGAAATTAAGAAATCTCAGAAGTCGCAAATTACTTGAAGAATTCCTCTGCTCCCCCTCGATTATAGCCTTTCTCTACGTCGGGTACACTATCGGCCTCTCTTCTCTCTCCCCCCAATCCCTTAATTAGTTTCTGATCAACCCCCCCTAATCCACTTGAGAAAGCTGGAGGAATGATGGCGATGATAGATATTTACTATCTTTTTAATCGTGCCAGAGGGACGTGTATGTATGCTTTAAATTTGTCAATCTATTTTTTATTCTTTTAGTTTGCTTAATCCTTCTTCCTGCTGTTACAGAATTGATTTTACCTGAAGATCTTTTACAAGCTTGTGCTCTTTGTGAGAAAATTGATGTGTATGCACTAACGAACTCTCAACCCTTTTCAGGTTCAGCTACTATTTTTCGGCTGACACTAAGAAGATAATGCCAATTGTTATGAATCTTCAAATGTGTTTGCTACAATTAACCAACTTTGGTTTATTTGATTATATATATTTTATTTGATTATATATTATTTTATCTGATTAGTTTCTGATCAACTCCCCTTTCTTTCCCCTGCAACCCTAATGTAAAAACTGGGAACTAGACTGATCATGCAAAACCTTGTGACTCCCCTAACCTAAGATTTAATGTAGAATCACAAAGGGGAGAGATATTAAAGTATCAAGAAGAAGCATTTCTCATCATATGATTTTGGGAAGTTACTGATGGACTCATTGTATTTTGGAAGTAAGCCTAACACTAACCTAATAATTCTGTCTAAAGCAATTTAGGTTCTATGCATTGGAATTTAGTTTCTTTTCTTGCACTGCAATTATTTTTATGGCAATTGACATTTTCGTAAAGTATTTAGAGGATTAATGATTTGGATGTTACATGTTCTCCCGTCCATCAAGGTAAATCTTCATATTTGATATTATTTTTTCTTGGGTTTATTTGATTATATATTTTATTTGATTGAACCAAAATAGAAAACAGATACCTTTCTTTATTTTTTTTCCTTATGCATGCTATTAATTACTTTCTGTTTTTGCCTAGACTAAAACACATTCATATTCAGTCAAGGCTCTCTTAGGATAAGACATAATATTTTAACCATGTAATCTGTGGCTTTACAATTAATAAAAAGTTTTATTAGGGTGCTCTTTGTTTGTTGTCTAATATTAGCTTGATCTTATGAAATTTTATAGTTTCTTGATTGCTAGAATAAATTTACTGTTACAAAAAGGAGAAAAAAAAGAAAGAAAGAAAGAAAGGATGAGTCACTTATAGTTGGGTTCTATGATCTTTATTTTTCACATGAATATGGTTAATCATATGTTTACTGAGCACAAATATGGAGAGTTAATTGCAAATGTACCCCTTATGTTTTCACCTAATTGCACATATGATGGAGAGATTATTCCATCTAGGAATGGGTGTTTATACGCCAATATAACAGTTTAGAGACGATAAGTGGCTAAACCTCCACAGTAAGAAAATGTATTTGTGATTAACCCAAAATGTATTTGTGATTAACCCTCAAAGTTGTGTGCTTGCTTTTCTTCTTGCTTACAATCATGGGTTTTTCTTATAGGTACATGATAGTGATGATCCGACAAGATATTAGGCGACATAACAAGTCGGCAGAGCTTGAATCATGAATGATGCCAGTCAACTAACTCTTTATTGGGCTTGCGTTTTGGGTATGTACGTCATGCAAATACTGTATAGCGGTAGGCACCACAACTCATAGCAAAATCAATGTGTATTTGTTGTTTACAGACTCGAAGCCATGGTATCAAACATGCCTTCAAAAATATTCGTTCTTTGCATGCTAAGGCTCATAGCCGCAAACAAATATGTAAATTCATCTATTGTATTAGAAGATATTCAATGCCTATGCATGTGTATTTAAGAAGATGATATAATAAAACAATCAATTCTCAAGACGAAAAAAATAAAAAACTATTAAGAAAAGGCATCCTTACTTTCATGCTAACATTGCTAATTATCTCTTCACACGATAAAATTAGGTCTCTTTTACCCGGTAACCTTACAAATTGTCTCAGAAAAGAAAATAGCTTGCAGACCAAACGCAATTCAACAGCTACGCACATTTCAATTAAAATAAAGCATGCCAACGAAAATACACTTCATTAGCATATGTACACTTTAACATTGTATGTCATCAAACCATGTTTTCATGTACACATTGAATAGAATTAATTTATTGGCTATATTTTTATTCAGCACTGCTTGTTGACACAGCAGAAGTTAGCCCATATTGGCTACAAACTTGAACCATGGTGTATTCACAAATTCAGCGAATCAATTTTCAAACTGATGACCATTACTATACATACATTGTGGAAAAATGTTTTAGCCTTTTCAGTCCCTGCAGCTAGAACAAATGCTGAAGATGTGGGTTATTTCTCTGCCTGAGCCTCAGCCCAGCATTTGCTTCTTGCTCAAGATGCATCAATCCAGCTGGAGGGTTAAAGTCGCCTTGTATTTAGGAATAATTGCAGGTTGTTAATTACGCTTATCGACCGAGTCTTTGACGAAATTATGCAATCTCCTGCTAATAAGATATCGGTCGTCTCTAATGGAGTTGTGGAGATTAATGAACCAAACAAGGAACCTCTTGACACAGAAGAACATCACGCTGAAGAGAATGCAACCGAGCTAAGCAAACCGATAGACCGCAGAGTTAATGATCAATGGATAGCCAAGCACAGGAATAGACCTCTGGCAAATACATAGGGAACAAAAAGTGTAGTCAGAAGCTTCGAGATGATAGGGATTACAATCTCATGGAGGACGCAAAGACCCCTTAGATCCGAGAAGCCATTTTACGTAACTCTCTCAAACTTTGCCCGCCAGCTTTCATTAAACAGTTGTGCCATTTGATCAAGCCTAACCTTTTCCAAAAGGTTGAACACAAGATGATACATTAATTCATAAATATTTATCTGATTGAAAAATTAAATGTTTTTTAGTGTTAACAAAAATGATAGTCTGTCTATTCTCTAACATATTTTTAAGGATAGAGCTAACAAACCTTAAAAATAAAATAATAATTGTACTATGTAATGTTTAAATCCTAAAATCGTAATGTCCAAGTCTACATATTTCATAAAACATATTTTTTGGACCTGCACATCGTGATGAATAGTTTGGATTTCAAATTTTAATAAACTTAAGATCACACACTATAGAATTTGATGTCAGCCGCTAAATGCATAAGATAATCAATCAAAGCATTCTTGAATTATGTTGATTGCAACCGATAGAGCAATTCAATTCGGATGTTCAATAATACAACAGTTTGGGTTAATAAGCTTAAAACTCCATGTTCAAATAAATATTCAATAGGATATTGTCAACATATATTAAACTTCGATGTCATATGCCATAGAATACTGAAGGGCTAGAAAAATTACAAATTTTAATATATTGAAAGGCCATAATTTTTTAATATATTTAACTTTGGATCTTTTAACTAAAAGGCCACAATTTTTCAAGGTTATTTCTTTACTGTCTTTTTACTTTTAGATGAATAATAGAAAATTCATTTGTGTTTGTTTTAAGTCAAATAATTTACATTGTCTTTGATATAATTATCAAATTTCAATATAATCTTCATGAATAGGTTTATTTAATGATAGGAGTAATGGTAAGGTTCTATTATTATATTTTTAATATACAAATTAACTTCAAAAAAGTTCATTGGGTTGTTCATATGTTGGCTCTATTGTTTACATTTAATAAATTTATACGAAATCATTCCCTAAACAAAATTATAATTTAAAATAATATTAAAAATTTTACCACTTGCATTGCACGTGCAATCCAACTAGTCTTCAACAAACGTAGATGATAGAAAAGTCCATGCTAGTTTTACATGATACGAAACCAATTAGTTTGCAAAATCTCACCTGTACTAGTACCATCTCAGCTCACTAATCGTATGTTGCATCATGCAATCTGCTAGAAATTCAACAGTAAGTCTAAAACAAAATTTATTTGATAATTTCTTCTTTCTAGTTTAGCATGGCATGAATAATTTGAAGCTAAATAATTATATTTTAGAAGACGGGCCGGGGTACAATCATGGAGTCACGTTGCACTAGAAAGTCAACTGGAAAGAAGCACTAGTAGAAATTTTAATTTCCTAGATGGAATATCCTAGACGGAAAAATTTCCGTCTAGGATGTAATACATCCTAGACGGAAATTTTTCCGTCTAGAATATTCCGTCTAGGATATACTATTCTAGACAGAAATTTCCGTCTAGAATAGTATTGTAGACGGAAATTTCCGTCTGGGTTGTATCCTAGACGGAAATTTCCGTCTAGTATACTCAAAACAGTTTTTATTAAAAAATAAGCCACAACCCCAAAATTCTGCCGCTAAAATTGCCGCCTCAACCCCCCATTCTCCCGCCTCATCCCTAAATTCCCCCGCCTCAAGCCCTAAATTCCCAAATTCTCCGCGCCCTCCCATTCTTCTCCTCTGTTCGAAGGCCAGAATCGTCGTCCGGTCGTCCCTCTCGATCCCGCGCCCTCCCGTTGTCCTCCTCGACATCTTCGCCCTGTCGTCCTCCTCGACGTTTCGTCATCGCCTCCCCCTCAACTCCTCGACGTCCTCCTCCGACATCGCCGTCCCATCGTCGCCTCCACCACAAACCCAAAACCCAGCGAGCCGACCGTCTTCACGGGGACGACATATTCCGCTATCCAAACCACCGTCGCCCTCGCCGTCTGGCTCGGCGCCATCCACTTCAACGCCGCCGCCGTCCTCATCGCCGTATTCCTCCTCCCCCTCTGCCTCACCGTCACGTGCGTAGCGTACCCTTCTGAGATTTCTAGTTTTCGCCACTAGGTTTTGTGGTTATTTACCGTGTTGCCATTTTGCAGCGTATTTGGGTTGTTGTTTCTGTTCATGGTGATTCCGTTGAATGATAAGAACAAACGGGGAAGGAAATTATTGAGGTTTGAGGGAGGAGAAACCCATATTTCTATTATTTTTTTAGTTATTTTTTTGAATTTTTGATGATTCCTTTTTCGGGGGGAATATACAGGTTTATTTGTAAATATGCGTGTGGGTATTTCCCAATAACTCTTCATGTGGAGGACATTAAGGCCTTTGATCCAAGCCGAGCTTATGGTGAGATTTCGGAGTTTTTTATTTGATTTTGATCACTTTTAGTTTGGTTTTTGTGAAGCTCAAAAATGGGTTCTCTTTTAGTTTGCGGATACATTTGTAGTTGAATAATTGGAGATATTCCATTTTGTATGAGGTTGGAGGACAGCCCACATAATAAAATTCTCATAATCCGAGTTTTTCCTGTGATTCTAGTGATTTTATAGTTGTTGAGGCAATAAAGAGTATCGGATTGTTTTGAATCTGAAGTTGTAATTTTTTTAATGTAGGATTGTACTCACACATGAAATTTCCAATATTAGTTTATTTTGATACGATTCCTTGATCCTTAGTAGTTCGGAGATCAGTTACTCAAGAGTATTATCAGATACATTTGTAGTTAAATAATTGTGAAGCTCAAAAATGAGTTCTCTGCTAGTTTGCTACTACATTTGTAGTTGAATGATTGGAGATGAACCATTTTATTTTCTCATAATCAACTTTTTATTTTCTTTTGCGATTCCTAGTAATTTTTTAGTTGTGAGACAGTAAAGCGTATCTGATTCTTTTGATTCAAAATTAGATATAGAAATGATTTAATCCAAAAGCTTAAGTTGTTAGGCATTGATCCCAACTTTCGTTTATGTTAACTACTCATTTCTAGTTCTTCTGATGTACGACTGTATTTACACATTAAATTTCCAATATTAGTTGATTGTTAAATGATTCTTTGATCCTACGTCTTTTGGGGATCAATTACGCAGTGTATTATCAGATTTTTTTGATGGTAACATTTAGATTCTTATGATTTTTTTTTGGGGTGTCTACTTCAGTGTTCGGGTACGAGCCACATTCGGTATTACCTATTGCTGTATGCGCGCTTGCTAATCACACTGATTTCATGCCATTGCCAAATATCAAGGTCCTTGCAAGTAGTGCTGTAAGGTCTTCTGCCATTAACATTTTCTTTTCTTTTGGGAATCGACGTGTTGAAATCAGAGTACCTCCTTTACTCTTTCACTAATATTAATATGTCTGTTCATAATAATGATTCAGGTGTTTTACACACCATTCTTAAGGCGGATATGGACATGGTTAGGGCTGGTTCCAGCGTCCAGAAAGAATTTTTACTCGTATCTGAAAGCTGGCTATAGTTGCATAGTAGTGCCTGGTGGTGTTCAGGAAATTATCCATATGGACCATAAATCTGAGGTGTGCCTAAAACCTTGATTTTTTTTTCTCTTTTTTTTCTTTTTCATTGCTTGAATTTCTTATAAATTCATTGAAATCTTACCATGTTCTGATGATTTTAAATGTAGCGTAGTTGATGCTAGCTTAAAGGCCAAATTATGTGCACATATATTTGTTTCCCTTTATGTTTGGAGGTTTTGTTAATCTTTTTTTAATGGAACTCCTGCCTAAATGCTTTCTTCTCATTTTTTTAATGATAATGCCGGATGCTTGACTAAAATAACTATCAAATACATAACCAGTAGTACTAATGAAGCATTAAATTCCATACGAAGGAAACTGGTATTCACAACTACATCATGTAGCATGTCTGTTATTTCATGGGTCTTCCATGCATGTCAAGTTGATACATAGAACATAACAGAAAGAAAGCTTAAAATTTCAAAAGTTTGGTTTTAGGTTTTTAGCCACGCTAATAATGTAGGTTTCACCATGTTCGATCTTTAATTTGATGCTATATCATTGATTTTCAGCAGGAAAGGTTTTGGCTCTTAATCAAAGTCTATCTATTTATTGTTCTTCTTGTCGTTTTTAATATTCTTATAATCTTATTATAAATATGGTGAGGAAGAAGGTGATGAGGAAGAAGGAGAAGAAGATGGCTTGAGTAAATGTATAGGGAAGGAGTTGAAGAAGCTTCTGCAGTGTCATAGCCATTGTAAATAATTTATGTAAAAGTTTATAAATAATTTATGTATCTCTCTACTATTTTGGTGAATGTATTATTTAAATATAATGAGATTTGATATTGGAATATAATTAGATTGTGTTGGATATGAATATAATTTTTTTTTGTTCAATATTGTGTACATGCACCCAAAGTAGATTCTGTTAAAAAAACTACTGTAGCTTAGTATCCTACACAGAAATTCCGTCTAGGATGCCTTTTTTAACAAAAAAATTAAAAAAATTAAAAAACATCAAATTCCGTCTAGAATGAGTATTCTAGACGGAAATTTCCGTCTAGAATACTCATTCTAAACAGAATTTTTTTCCGTCTAGGATGAATTATTCTAGACGGATTATTCTTTTCGTCTAGAATACTCATTCTAGACGGAATTTTTTTCCATCTAGGATGAATTATTCTAGACGGAAATTCCGTCTAGAATAATCCGTCTAGGATGTATTCTAGACGGTTTTGAATTCCGTCTAGAATATATTCTAGACGGAATTTCCATCTAGAATACTACATCCTAGATGGAAACATACTAGACGCGTATTCTAGACGGAATTCCGTCTAGAATAAGCATTCTAGACAGAATTTTGTGTATCCTAGACGGAATTTTCCGTATAGGATGCCTAATTTTTTAGCAGTGAAGGGCGGGCTGTCTGAAGGTGCACGTTAGAGGGAGATCTGTCCCCTGCTAACCTGCGCCCTCTGTTGGTTTTCAATGGCGAAGAAGAAGAAGAAGAATGGGAGAAAAATCCTAAGCATTGGATTAAGGTCTTCAAGCTCTTACTCGCCTGCTTCTGAGGATCATTTTGATGTCAATTTGGATGTAGATGAAGAAGATCTCAGCCCTATTGTAATGGGCTCGACTGGACCAAAAGGTGAAAATAAAAAGAAATCCATAGAAGAAATTATTAGATCTACTGATTTCTTGTACGAATCGCCTCTCTCTTCTTCTCATCCGTTGAGGGAGGGTTTCCATCTCTGCAAGAGTAATGGAGCTAGCTCCTCGAGGGTTTCCTGGGCTAATGAGGTTGAAATGAAGGTGATATCTAATCTCCCTTTGTCTAAGATTCTTACTTCTAAAGCTGTAAATGATTTTGGTTTAGATTCAGGATCTTCAAATTTGATTTCAGACACTGCTACTGTTCCATTGACTGATATGAATGAAACTGTAGAGATTAGATCTAAAACTCATCCAAATGTTAGTGAATCTGTAGTTTGTCAATCTGAGTTGGGATTCAAAAAACCTATGAATTCAAATCTGAAAACAGAGGAGAATGGAGCTGGAAAAACTCAAGATTATATTAATGAGGAGAATACGGAGGAAAAAGGACCTGGTTCTGGTAAATCTTTTGCCAGTCTCTTTGCTGATAACAAGAAATCAGGCAATGGTTTGTCCCTTAGTTTTGTACCACCTTCTAATTCCGATACAGTTTCTTTTTCTGCTGAGGAGTGGAAGGAAGGTGAAGAACTATGGAGGAATGCTTTAATTGGGCATGTCATAGGATTGAATATCAAATATAAATCTATAGAATCCTATGTGAATAAACTATGGGGCAATATCTCTATTCCTAAGGTTTCTCTAATCAAACAAGGTCTTTTTCTGTTTGATTTCCAATCAGACAAACACAAGAGGGATGTTCTCGAAGTAGGGCCTTGGTTTTTTGGTTCTAGGCCCATTATGTTAATGCCTTGGAGCATAGACACAGACATGGAAAAATTGAAGGATATCTATTATCCAATGTGGGTGCAATTTCCTAATTTGAGATTAAATCTATGGAGCTCAACTAGTATTAGCAAGATTGCTAGCTTAATTGGTAAACCTATTGCTACAGACAAATTTATAGCCACTAGACAAAGACTGTCTTATGCTAGAGTCTTACTTGAAGTGAAATTGCCGTTGCAAAAACCAATACCTGATTATTTGAACATTCAAGGTCCAGATGGAAGAAGCTATAAGCAGTCAGTGTTGTATGAATTTAAGCCAAAATGGTGCTCCTCATGTACTATGGTTGTTCATGACACAAAACAATGCAGGAGAAAGAAAACTACTAAGGTTTGGGTTCCTATTAGTAGACAAACTGGAAAGGAACCTGAGCAGGTGCATAATAAAGGCATTGCTGATTCCACTAGACAAGAGATACCTGGACACGGGATTTCTGGCTCAATTGGTCAGGAAGTCAAAGGGGGAATTTAGGAAGTATGCAAGCAAGGCTTTCTGGATCTAGTCCTCCTTTATCACAGAAACATGCTCCAACTGATGTACAAGTTTTCCAGGGCTTAGACTAGCAATTGGTCTGGATGCACAAAAACATGCACAACAAGATTCAGGTGTGCAGGAAAGGGGTTTTGATGCTTCTTTTGCTCAGAAACATCAATCAATTGATATATAGAATTCTCCAGATCCCTAACAAGCAATTAGTCTGAATGCACAAAAACATGCACAACAAGATGTTGGAAATCAGTTAAACAGATTTTCATCTCCTATAATACACACTACTAGTTTTTCAAGTGTAAATAAAGGAAGATTAGCAAGGAGAGTGAATGTTTCTGATTCAGGTAATTTTACTTTCCAAGCATCTCATTTTTTACTCATGGGCCAACAAAATGATCCATCTAGTGTGGATAGTGGAGGATTTTCCAAATAATGCACTTAGCCATTTGGAACATTAGAGGATTTTATAAATCCTCTAAACATAAAATAGTGAAGAAGTTTATTTAAGAGTACAAACTTTCATTCCTTGCTCTTCTGGAAACAAAACTATGTGAAAGTAAATTACATTTTTTATCAAGGAAAATAAAAAAAAATTGGCAATGGATTTCTAATGTGCAAGAAGCTACAAACTGTAGAATCTGGATTTTATGGGATAATGATATTATCAATGTTTATATCATCAAATCTTCAGAGCAATTCTTGACCTGCTCAATTGAGTCCAGAGATGGCAAGATTTCCTGTCTTTGTACTATAGTTTATGCTCTGAATCAACAAATTAGTAGGAGATCTCTACGGCATGATCTTTTGGAATTCAAACACAATGTTAATTGTCCTTGGCTTATTGGAGGAGATTTTAATTCAATTATCAGTAGTGAGGAGAAGATAGGGGGTCTGCCTATTACTGAAGCTAAAACTAAAGATTTCCTGGATATCATCACCTCATGTCAATTGATGCATATAAGATCAACTGGATGCTACTTTACTTGGAGTAATAAACAAGATGTTGACACAAGAATATGGTCCATATTGGATAGATGCTTGATTAATGAAGAGTGGATTCAGCAGTACACATCTAGTCAGGTAGATTATCTCATGCCAAGCTGCTCTGACCACTCTCCTGCTCTTCTAACTATTGGTAATGATGTTACTGAAGGAAAAAAACCCTTTCAATTTTTATAATATGTGGGTCAAACATCCTAATTTTCTATCAACAGCCAGCTTAATTTGGGAACATGAAATTCAAGGATATAAGATGTTCAAACTTCATACGAACCTCAAAAATCTCAAGCCAGCTCTAAAGGAGTTAAACAAAAAACATTTCATGGATATTAGTGAGTAAGTTCTTAGAGCTAAAAATGAACTTATTGATATTCAGGTGCAACTCAATGAAGATTTGTTGAATTCAACCTTGATTCAAAAAGAAAAAAAAAGCACTAGTAAATATGTTAAACTGCTGGACTGTGAAACTTCTTTTTATAGGCAGAGGGCAAATATTAATTGGGGGAATCATGGGGACAAAAGCTCACATTTCTTTCACTCTGTGATGAAGAATAAAAGGCACCGTAATATAATCATGACTTTGTATGATAGGGATGGGTTCAGATTAACAGAGATGCCAGATATTATATCTGAATTCCTGGACTTTTATAAAAGCCTCCTGAATACTTCAATATCTACTTCAATGACTGATCCGGACGTAATATCTAATGGCCCTTTGCTCTCACCTGATCAAAGAAATATGCTCAGCTTACCTGTCACTAGGGAGGAAATTAAACAAGCAGTTTTCTCCGTGCCTAATGAAAAAAGTCCTGGTCCAGATGGCTTCAGTGCTTATTTCTTCAAAGCTTCCTGGAGAATTATTAAAGAAGGGCTTTATGAAGCAATAGAAGAATTCTTTAATTCTAGAAAATTGTTGGGTACATTCAATTCTACAGCTATTACTCTGATTCCTAAAGTGCTCAATCCTCAAAATGCAACAGATTTTAGGCCAATTGCTTGTTGTAACTGTTGGCCTTCTTGTTTTGATGATGTTTAACAAACAATTTACTTTTAATGTTGTTTGTCTAGTGTTGGTGTATTTTTATTTATTGTAGATAAGCAACAAGTTGGAGGTTGGATGGATTGTGATTCAACGATCAAATCCAATGGAGGTTGGCGGAATTGTGGAGTGAAGCCTATGCAATTCAAATTGAAGATCCAAGTTCTAGCTTCATCCGTAAGTGTACCAAGTTGAGCTACATCGAAGATTAATCAAGCTTGGGTATATTTAGTTTTAGGTTTTATATTATGTGTGTTAGTACTATAAGCTCAATCATACACACACATACACGTTTTGGTTTTTCTATGTATATATATATATATATATATATATATAGTCGTATATATACATACATGTTTTGGTTTCCAAGTATATATAAATATGAAATTACATCCTTCATATTTATTGTTTTGGTTTTTCAAGTTTAAATATGAAATAATTGAATATAATTGGAAAATGCTTTTTTGTTTCATGTTTATATGCTTATATATGATTTTATCAATATCAAGTTTATATTTAATGAAATCATATTTATTGCTTTTGAAAAGTTTGCAAAAATATGTAATTTTATGAAAATATTGTATTCTTAGGTTTTGGACTTAACAATAATTATATACATCTTTTATTAAGTCTATAAAATTATTTTGTATTGTTTCAAAACATGGTTAAGCTAAAATGTCAAAACTCATATGTTCACATTTTCATGTTTTGGACTATTTTGCAAAATGATCATATTTTTTTCATTTGGGAGGTCCTTTTTAAAAATTAGTTTTTGTAGCATGTTCATTATCATGTCTACAATCATTTCCCAAAGTTTTACAATTTTTAGAATTTGTTAGATATTTTTAAACAGAGTTTTAAAATCAGAAAACTATTTATAAACCTAGAATTTCATATGTCAGTTTGCAGTCAACCGTCACGGTTGACTGCCCCAGAGTCCAGAGACTCAGGATGTTTTATAAAGGCTCGCGGTCAACCGTGACAGTCGACCGGATGCTCTCGCGGTCGACCGTCACAGTCGACCGTATGTTTTTCTGTCACCAGATTTACCTCTGGTGTTGCTCGCGGTCGACCGTAAAATTCCTATGGTCGACCACCGATAGCCCAACGATCATTTTTGTACAGAATCTGATTTCTGATTCTGTGGGCTTCTTGGTCTTTCTGTTGGGTTTTTGGCTGAGGTTTTGGGAGGCTATATATACCCCCTTTGCTCTCATCTTTTACAAGTATCTAAGAAATGTTTTAATAAAGTTTTAACAAGGGTTTAAGTGTTGTTTAAGTTTGTTTAAAAAGCTTTTAAGCAATTGAGAGTTTGTTTTGTGAAAACAAGTTTACAAGAGCTTGAGGAAATCATCTATTGGTGTTTGAGCATCCAACTCTCCTACCTCTACCTCTTGATCTATTGAGAAGTTTTCTAAACTCTATATCTAGCTTTATATTTGCATATTTGTTTGATTATCATTCTTTAAAGCTAGTTTTTATATTAAGTTTAGATTTGATAAATCTTATTGTTACACACACCCACATTGAGCTTATTGTATTTTTATACATAGTATATTTGGGTTGGTGAGAGTTGTAACATTGAGTGTGAGCCTACATTGAGTTCTCATCTATTATAGAGAACAAATCATTTGTTATATTATGAGAGTGTAAAGTTTTCGGTTAGCTATAAAACTGAGTGTGAAGTGGAGATATCCTCAAGGTGAGGAGCGGAGACGTAGGTCATGGGGACCAAACTCCGTGAATGAAATTGTGAGCTGTAAACGATATTCGGGGGAGCGTAGAAAATCCGGTTGTGATAGTGGATTTCTCCTCGGGAGTGGGGAGCGGACACGTAGGACGGAAGGTCCAAACTCCGTGATCATTTCGTGTGTTTGAGTTTGCCTTAGCTCACTTACTCTTATATTTATATTTATTATCGTCATTGTCCATTGCTCATTATTTATATCATCCACTATCTTGTTTATTTTGTTTACCCTTGTGTATATCACTTATCCTAGCTCACATATCTTGTTATATTTTATACTTGCTAGGATAACTTGTTAATTAGTTTTAATTAGCATAAAATTGGATTAGATTAGCATAAACCCTATTCACCCCCCTCTAGGATCTAACAATTGGTATCAGAGCTTGGTGCTCTTTGATTTAAGGTCTAATCACTTTGAGTTAAAGATCCAAGTTATCTTTTTGAGCTAATCTTGTTTATATTTTATTTGTCTTGCTTACACATTTATATATTTATCATGGGCATGAATTGTGCACCTTTATTAGGCTATGAATCAAATATTGCTCCTAAATTCATTAATTTTCCCTATGCACAATGGGCTTCTAGATTTAAACTATTTGTGCAATCTAAAAATATTGATTTATGGGGAATTATTGATAATGCTTATATTGTACCCACTATAGAGAAATCCAAGTGGAGTAAAAATAACAAAAGATTATTTACCATGAACAAGATTGTGTTAGAATATATGCTTATGCACTTGAATCTTCTATTTCTAATAAGCTTGCTCATTTTGATAGTGCTTACAAATTGTGGATATTCATAGAAGCACACCATGGTAACTTGGAGGAGATCCAAAGGATTTCAACGGATTCTTCCTCAAGTAATATTGGAGCTTCATCATGCACACGGACACTAGGCAATAGCCCTAGTGAGGTTTGCGAGTTCGAATCCATTAATGATTTATCTAGTGATGAACTTGCTTGTGCTAGTGAAAAATTATTACATGCCTATAACATATTGTATAAAAATTTTATTGATTTACAAAGCAAGCATGAAGATTTAAAATCCGATCATGAGAAGTTAGCTTCCAAATTTGATATTATTTCTCAAGAAAGTATTACTCTCCAAGAAAACAATGATATGTTAAATTTGGAAAATAATAATTTAAAATTAAATATTGCTAACTTGACTCATGATAAAAATAATGCCATGTTAGAAGTAAAGAACATAAAAAATGATACTGCTTCTTTTATAAATGACTATTTATGTTCTACTTCTAATAAAAATGCATATGTGCTAAATGATGAGTTAAATGTTGTTAAAAATCGTATTTTCATCTTTAGACTCAACTCTTAATACATGCATTGATAACCATAAGAAATTTATGGACAAGTGTACTAAACTTAGTGTTACAAAATCACCTACACACTATGCACACTTGTATAGCAAAATTTACAAATGCTCTATTTGCGGCCGTAAAGACCATCTAACTAAATTTTTCTATGATGCACACAAACATAAGTATTCTAATGCCTCTTGTGCATCTCATGTAGCTTCTTCATCTTATACACTTACACATTCATATGCTCATTCTCACAAAGTTCATCATAAGCATGCTAGTGTGTTTAAGTGTGATCATTGTGGTCGTTTTTGTCATTTGGTCGAATATTATTTTGATTTAAAAAAGAAATCTTATTTGCCAAATACTTCTAGTAGACCACATGTTTTTAAATGTGATGTTTGTAGTAGGTTTGGACATCTTGTAAAATTTTGTTATGATATGCAAAAAGCTTCTAAATTGTAATATGTTCCAAATAGACCATTGTTTAAGAATGTTTCTCATTTGCAAAATAATGTTAAAAGACAATCTTTATTTGCAAATGATTCCCGTGCACGAGCTAATGATCCACAAAAACAAATGGATCTCTTTCATTGCACATATTATAATCGGAAGGGTCATTTGAGTGATTATTGTTTTGATCATGTTAGTGCACCATATGTGCCCAAACGGGTTCATAACCCTAGGGCTTTGAGCTTAAATGATAGGGGTCATGTCCCTAAACTTATTAGTACCAAGAATTCTTAGGTACCAAAATAAAATTGATTTTTAAACCAAGTATTTTAGTGTTTTTATTTTTTCTTTTCTTGGTTTGGAAAATTATACTTTATTATATTATTATTATTTAACATGAAAACAATTCTTTTTATTGGTCAAATCCTTTTGTTTTCATGATTATTGGTTTTGTTTTAATGAGAGGTTTGTGTTTATATAACCCATCGGGTTTATTGGGTGTTTATTCTCAAATCTTGTTTACCAGGTACTAAAAGTCCTTATATGGGTTGGAACAAGCTTAAGAGTTGATATATTGTTGCCTCTCTTGTATTTTGTTAAAAATTTAGTCTTGATGTATTGCTTTGAATACATAAGCACAAATAGATGATTCAAATTTTAAATATGCTTTATAATGTATTCTTTATGTTGTTTGATCAAGTTTTACAAAGAAATTTTTATTTATTGATCAAACATTGTTCTTGGACTTAAATCTTGATTTATGATTTTATTTGATTGATTTGTTTTCATTTGAAAACTTTTTGCATGATTCTCATGTTCCTCTTCTTTTGATTTCATAAATTTATTTTTTACACTATGTTTTTATAATTGTGTAATGAGACACTTCTTTCATAAATGATGTATATATATGTGTCCTCATTATCCTCTTGTATGTGAGTAATATTTAGCATATTTTTCATCTATGCTTGCTCACATATGATTGCTTTAGCCTTCATTTTATACATTCATTAAGACATTTTGATAGGGGGAGCAATCCCTATATATATATATATATATATATATATATATATATATATATATTATACTCACTCATACATATTGATAGGGGGAGTTTTCGTTCTCTTCATTCTTTTGTTTTCCCCTTTTTTTGATGTTGTTAAAGGGGGAGAAATAGTGTGAGTATATTTATGTTGTTTATATGCATGATAATTATAATATTATATATTTATTTACTTTCATGAGTATAATATTGTATATTTATTTACTTTCATGAGTATAATATTGTATATTTATGTTGTTTATATGCATGATAATTATAATATTGTATATTTATTTACTTTCATGAATATATATTTTTTGTAAATTATTTTTCATCATCAAAAAGGGGGAGATTGTTGGCCTTCTTGTTTTGATGATGTTTAACAAACAATTTTCTTCTAATTTTGTTTGTCTAGTGTTTATGTATTTCTATTTATTATAGATAAACAACCAATTTTTGTAGCATGTTCATTATCATGTCTACAATCATTTCCCAAAGTTTTATAATTTTTAGAATTTGTTTGATATTTTTAAACATGTTTTTAAAATTAGAAAACTATTTATAAACCTGGAATTTCATATGTCTGTTTGCGGTCGACCGCCACGGTTGACCGCCCCAAAGTCCAGAGACTCAGGATGTTTTCTAGAGGCTCGTGGTCAACCGTGACAGTCGACCGGATGCTCTCGCGATCGACCGCCACAGTCGACCGTATGTTTTTTTGTCGCCAGATTTACCTCTAGTGTTGCTCGCGGTCGACCGTAAAATTCCTATGGTCGACCACCGATAGCCCAACGATCATTTTTGTACAGAATCTGATTTCTGATTCTGTGGACTTCTTGGTCTTTCTGTTGGGTTTTTGGCTGAGGTTTTGGGAGGCTATATATACCCCCTTTGCTCTCATCTTTCACAAGTATCTAAGAAATGTTTTAATAAAGTTTTAACATGGGTTTAAGTGTTGTTTAAGTTTGTTTAAAAAGCTTTTAAGCAATTGAGAGTTTGTTTTGTGAAAACAAGTTTACAAGAGCTTGAGGAAATCATCTATTGGTGTTTGAGCATCCAACTCTCCTACCTCTATCTATTGATCTATTGAGAAGTTTTCTAAACTCTATATCTAGTTTTATATTTGCATATTTGTTTGATTATCATTCTTTAAAGCTAGTTTTCATATTAAGTTTAGATTTAATAAATCTTATTGCTACACACAACCACATTGAGCTTATTGTATTTTCATACATAGTATATTTGGGTTGGTGAGAGTTGTAACATTGAGTGTGAGCCTACATTGAGTTCTCATCTATTGTAGAGAACAAATTATTTGTTATATTGTAAGAGTGTAAAGTTTTTAGTTAGCTAGAAAACCGAGTGTGAAGTGGAGATATTCTCGAGGTGAGGAGCAGAGATGTAGGTCGTGGGGACCGAACTCCGTGAATAAAATTATGAGGTGTAAACGTTATTCGGGTGAGCATAGAAAACCCGGTTGTGATAGTGGATTTCTCCTCGGGAGTGGGGAGCGGAGACGTAGGACGGAAGGTCCGAACTCCGTGATCATTTCGTGTGTTTGAGTTTGCCTTAGCTCACTTACTCTTATATTTATATTTCTTATCGCCATTGTCCATTGCTCATTATTTATATCATCCACTATCTTGTTTATTTTGTTTACCCTTGTGTATATCACTTATCCTAGCTCACATATCTTATTGTATTTTATACTTGTTAGGATAACTTGTTAATTAGTTTTAATTAGCATAAAATCGGATTAGATTAGCATAAAATCGGATTAGATTAGCATAAACCCTATTCACCACCCTAGGGTCTAACAGTAACTGTGTTTACAAAATCATTTCAAAAATCATTACATGTAGGATTCAGAAGATAATGGGTTACTTGATTAGTGATGCTCAAAGTGCATTTGTGAAAGGGAGACTTATTTCCAGCAACATTCTACTAGCTCATGACCTCATCAAACATTACATCAGGAACAATACATCTCCAAGAGCCATTCTAAACATTGACTTGAGAAAAGCTTTTGACACAATAAGCTGGCAATTCCTTAGAAGCATGTTGTCAGGGTTGGGGTTTCTTTAAAATATGATTAGATGGATAATGGAATGCATTTCAACTCTAAAATACTCTCTGTCAATCAATGGAACATTACATGGATACTTTCAAGGTACAAGAGGATTAAGGCAAGGTGACCCTATGTCTCCATATCTGTTTGTTATCGGTATGGAATATCTATCTAGAAAGCTGGATACTCTCAAGGATGATATGCTCTATAAATTTCATCCTAAATGCAACAGATTGAAAATCTCACACCTGATTTTTGCAGATGGCCTCCTACTTTTTGGTAAAGCAGATATGTGTTTAGTTTCAAGATTAAATGAGTGTCTCATGGAGTTTAGTCAAGTTTCAGGCTTCGAACCCAACCCTGCTAAATGTTCAGTGTACTTGAGTGGTATTGATGAGGATTTAAAAACTCAAATATGCTCATATCTTAATTTCTCAGAAGAGGTTCAACCTATGAGATACCTGGGTGTTCCTCTTATCTCAAAATGATTGTCTTGGCTTGATTGTTCTCCTCTTATTAGCAGGATCTCCTCTCAGTTTCAAAACTAGCAGAATAATAAAACTTTATCTTATGCAGGAAGATTACAACTGATCAAGTAAGTTATTTTGGGGATTCAAATGTTTTGGACAAGTAATTACATACTATCAATCAAAGTGCTAGAGAAGATTGATAATATGTGTGCTGGTTTTCTTTGGGGACATAAAATGCACTTGGTGGCATGGTCTGCTATTTGTCAGGATTTTAAACATGGTGGCTTGCGGGTCTATTCAGCAAGACACTGGAATTATACTTCTGCTGCTAAACTGCTTTGGATGATACATCATAAGAAGGACATACTATGGATTAAATGGATACATGGAAACTACTTGAGGCAGAACACTATTTGGCAAGTGCAAAACAGAGAAAGTGACTCTTGGATGTGGAAACAAATTCTAAAAGTTAGGGACTTGTTAGCAGTGAAGCTTGGCAATATTGATAATTATGTCATCAATAGTTGTTGTACTGGTGATAAATTCAGCATTTCTGCAATGTACAAGAGGTTAAATCAGCAGGTTCCTTCAACAGCAATATCAAGAACTATCTGGGGTGGTTGGCACTACCCTAAACACTCCTTCATCTTGTAGTTAGCTTCCATCTCAAGGTTGTTAACTCAAGATAGATTGTGCAGAATGAGGATCCTTAATTCAAATCAGTGTGTACTATGCACTGATACCGACCAAAGAGAAACCTACAATCACTTATTTTTTGATTGTTAATACTCAGTGGTAGTTTGGAACAAAGTAATGGACTGGGTTGGCTTCAATTAGAAATTGTGTAGCTAGTATCATCTTTCATCCTGGTTTAGTATGAGCTTGAGAGGGACTGGTTTCAAAGCAAAGCTTAAAAGGATGGCATTATCAATGTCGGTTTACATGCTATGGCAGGAAAGGAATCTTAAGCTTTTCCAAAGACGTGCACGAGACCCTGATACTCTTTTCCATGCACTGAAGTTCACCATATACTCTAAACTTCTGAATGAGAAAATCCCAATTCATGTAAAGGAATACATTGAGAGATTGCCTTAAGTAATCAGAGCCATGACAGGCTCTGTTTGAAAATTAAGAGATGTAATTCAATTTCATATTTGGTAATGAATAAAAATATTTTTCATTGACCAAAAAAAGAAAGTCAACTGGTGCCTTTGTGCAAGCACTCCAACAGGTCTGTTGCTAGCGGTAAGGTACCCATATCGACCCATTTTTCTTAGCGGGTCTGAGCCGCACTCACCCAACAAGCAGACCTGGATCACAAAACCATCTCGGTATCCTTCAATCTCTACAAGATCCCTGCTCCCTCCCAAAGGATGAGCTGATGACAGGACTAACTCCACAGCGTGACTTTCTCCGCTGCCACCTGAAGGACCAAATGCATGAAAGCCAAGAGTCTCGATGTGGCCGTTGTCGCCTACCTCCGGCAACTGTCTGATTCACCATCAAAGATTCTCTATAGCCAAAGGACGAGTATCAGCCCTAACCACTCCCATCATTCCCAACCTTGCATGCAAACATGATATAGATGGCAGAAGAAAGGGACTCTTGGATGGAGATCTCCACTCCAAGACTTCTGACTTCTTCAAAAACCCTTCCCTAGATCGATCTTGGGCCACTCTCTTTATAGTCCATACCGCCGTGAAATAGCCAGTGGAGCCAAGTCGAGTCCTCAAAGGAGAGCACGGAGGAGATCCTCTACTCGCCTGAAAGGTATCTAGCCATGTTACGAGTCAGCTACATACTCATTCCTACGGGGGATCGGATAGGTCCACCTATCTGCACGCTCTAGCTGGTCCTCTTTGGGGTGATCTAGTTCCTTCCTAGGAGAGGAAAGAAAGGGAAGCCACTCGAACCCTCTTGTTTACATTCCAAATCAAACATTCTTTCTTTATAGTTTCTTCTTATCAAACCATGATCAACTAACTTAAGTTTCGGAGGGGCTTTGACTTGATTCTAACCCCGACATTGTCGCTAACATGTTGTCCGTGTGCATAGGACCCCAGAAATTTTCTATTTGGGTGAAGACGACAGTCGGCGAGGTTGGCTCAGCAAGGCTGGTTCTAAGGCTGCATCTCAGTTCAACACACCCACACTCTGAACCTGATTTCTAGCACCTTCTTGTGTCAAAGACATAGGATCCACTTAGCAGCCGTAATTTCTTGTTGTCGAAACAACCCTCAAGAAGTCGATCGCCCGCAAAGCACAAGTGATGGGTTTCCATGTTGAGTATACTCAAACGAATGCCTCTAATCGCCCAAAAAATAATTACAAAAAAAACTATGAGAAAAGTACGAGAGAAAGACCAGAGACAGACTATTCTTTTGCAATGATATTTTTGTTGCACGTTACCACAACCTCTCACGTGTTGGATAGCAGGTTTCTAATATGTTTCCTAATTTGTTTTGTTAACATATTATTAGGATTCCTAATCTGTTTTGGTAACAAGATTCTAAATCTGTTTTGGTAACATGTTATTAGGATTCCTAATCTATTTTGTTTTTTGTTTTAGAATTCCTAGTATGTTTTTGGTTTTAGGATTTCTATATATATAGAACAGTTTAAAAAAGAGAATTAAAAAAGAGTTGAAAAGGGTTTGTTTTGTGCACAGAAAAGAGAGTTTTCTAAGCAATTTGGTTACGGTTTTGTTTGAGACTTTTGAGAGGTTTGTTTGAGAGATTTTGAGTGAATTTGTAATCTCTATTTGTAATCTTCTTTTCTATTGGTGAAAACCCATCCCCTTCTTGCCCTGTGGATGTAGGTAACTTACCGAACCATGTAAAATGCATTTGTTTGTTTTTGTGCATTTTGATTGTGTTTGTCCTTCTCTCTCAGCATTTGTGTTAGCCCTTGAAACCCTAACAAGTAGTATCAGAGCAAGGCTACGCTTGGGATTAGGTGGAGGAGTAGATCATTTTGGAAGCCCGTCTAGGGTTTCAGTTGGTATTAAAGGTGGGATTTTTACTATTGTGGATCTTGTCTTCCGTCGTGTAGGGGTAAGATCTTTCGGAGGCTCTTGTTAGGGTTTTGGTTGGAGCTAAAAATCTACCTTCTCGCAGTTTAGATCTATTTTCTTTTAGTATATTCTGCATTGGTTTGTTGGTGTTTTGAGAAAAATGGCTGGGAAAGAAGGTGTTGAGAATGGTACTTCTGGCATGAAGACCGTTCAAAGTTTGAATATTCACTATATGAAGATAGATGTGGAGAAGTTTAATGGCACGAACAACTTTGGCTTATGAAGATGTGAAGTTTTGGATGCGCTGAACACGTAAAATTTAGAAGACACTTTGGAGTTGGATGGCAAGCCGGATGACATTGAAGAGAATGTTTGGAATAAGATGAATTGGACGACGTGTAGCGTGATTAGGTATTACTTAATGCGGGACCTAAAATATGATGTGATCAATGAGACTTCTGCAAAGAAGATTTGGAAGATTCTTGAGAGCAAGTATTTGACGAAGTGTGTTGAGAACCGCTTACATTTGGAGAGGAGACTTTACCGTTTCCAATTAAAGAAGAGAATCTCAATTAGTGATCACATGAACAATTACACGAAGCTTCATGCGGATTTGGCGAATGTGGATGTTATGATCGATGATGAGGACAAGGTGTTGTTGTTGTTGAGCTCCTTGCTGGACGAGAAATATGAGACCTTTGTTCTTACTCTAATTAATAGAAATGCATCTCTTTCGTATAGCGAGGTCACCACTGCACTTATGAACCATCAACTTAGGAAAAAAGAGAATGAGTCTTCTAATGATATAGTAGCAAAGGCATTGACTGCAAGAGGGAAAGTCCAAACCAAAATAGGAGGTCGCAGTTTAGAGGAGCACATCCTTCAGATGGTAGGAATCAATGTATTTTTTGCAAAGAAGATGGACATTAGAAGTCTGAATGTCCAAAGTTGGAAGATCGAGCCAGGAAGAATAAAGGGAAAGCTATATAAGCTTCAGAGGTGAATGTTGCCAAGGCTAGTGGTGATAATTCAGATTCAGATTCTTCAGGCTACTCATGTCCTGCATTACCGTCAGTTTGTGATGCCGACTCTATGGAGTGGATGTTAGATTTGGGTGCTTCATACCATATTTACCCTAGGAGAGATTGGTTCTTCATCTTTGAGGAGTTGGAAAGAGGGGATGTCGTGCTCATAGGTAATGATCATGAATGCCCTATTGGTGGTATTAGAACAGTTCGGATCAGAATGTGTGACGAGGTGACTAGGAAGTTAAAGGAAGTGAGGTTCATTCGGTAGTTGTCGAAGAACATCATTTCACTTAGAGTTTTGGAGGCATCAGGCTATAGGGTGATCTTAGAGGATGTGTCTCTGAAGGTCACAATGGGGTCCATGATTATAATGAAGGGCGTCAGAAAGAATAATATGTACTATTTGATTAGGAGCATGGTGATAGGTGGAGCGCTGATGACTTCTATTGATTCGGCTAGACAATGGCATTCAAGGAGGCTAGGACATTCGAGTGTTGATTCCGTGCATGGATTGGAGAGAGGTGCTTTGACCTACAGATTGAAGTCCTGTGAACATATTAGTGTGAGCAAGAAGACCAATGTGAAGTTTGACACCTCTATTCACCGAGCGAAGGACCTTCTAGATGATGTTCACATAGGCATTTGGGGGCCTTCTAAGAAGGTATTATTGGGAGGTAATAGGTATTTGGTTTTCTGTGTTGAAGACTATTCTAGACATTTATGGATTGCAACCAAGTTCCATTTGAGTGAAGTCCTAGTAGTCAACAACAGGTGGAAGAAGTGTATAGGCACAAAGGTAAATTAACTTAGTTCTGATTTTGATAGAAAGTACAAGAGGGATCATTTTCTGTATTTGTGTCTAGCTCAAGGCAGTTTAAGATATTTCATTGGAAAGAAAACATTAGGGTAACGAAATGAGATGGCAAATTTGATGGGTTGCTCCTTGTTGGAGAAGAATCAGTGTCTGATGTCAAGCAGTAGTTTGTAGAGGAGTTTTGGTACTGAGGTTTTAACATATTGGAGCCATCTTATTTATAGGTTTTCGTCTGTCGTGATTGGAGTATTTGGATCTGGTGGAGCTGCTTCAGATTTTAGGTTGCTTTGGATATTTGGATTCCCAGCATATTGTCACATCGAGGATGTAAAATTTGATCCGAGTGCACATTTAGGATTCAGAGGTGTGTTTGGTTACCAGTTATGGGATTCTGATATTATTATGAGTAGTACTGTCACATTTGACTCTCAGCAGGTGGAGAGTGTAGGACAGATTTTTAGGATATCATAGCGGGTGGAGAGTGATGCTACTTCACGATGGGTGGTGATTACTCCACATTCTCTAGATCATTCTGTATCATTTGGGATTCTAGTTAAGGTGACACATATTAGGGATCATGTTGATATGGATATAGATGATGAGTTTGTTGATTCGAGTGTAGCTGGTGGACACAATTCGGATTTGGCTATGGCCGTTGGTTCATCTCAGGTAGAGGTGTTTGGTTTGTTTCACTTTGAGGCTAGTGGTAGAGTTATCGGCTACAGATTTGGTTGTGATGATCGTGAAGGATTGAGAATCCTTCTAGTTGATTGAGGGTCTTTGGAAGCTATTTGGTGAACTTCGTGAGGCTTGATTCCTTGGGCAAGAGGATACGTAGGGTCATTTTAATGTAGCCGATTTAGTGAGTTGATACCAACATTTGGAGTTTGTTCGCATTCTCATTTGGGTTCTCGGTTTGTTATGGATTGACTCCGTTATCATGGATTTGTTCCACTTCGTACTGGACACAACAAGTGAGACGTTTGGTTGGTATTGGTGTAGGCTCAGTTTTAAGAAACCTTCGCCGAGGTGGAGAATTGTTGGATAGCAGGTTCCTAATATGTTTCCTAATTTATTTTGGTAATAGGTTATTAGGATTCCTAATCTGTTTTAGTAACAGGATTTCAAATCTGTTTTAGTAACAGGTTATTAGGATTCCTAATCTGTTTTGTTTTTTGTTTCAGAATTGCTAGTATGTTTTTGGTTTTAGGATTTCTATATATATGGAACGATTTAGAAAAGAGAACTAAAAAAGAGGTGAAAAGGGGTTTGTTTTGAACACAGAAAAGAGAGTTTTCTAAGCAATTTGGTTATGGTTTTATTTGAGACTTTTGAGAGGTTTGTTTGAGAGATTTTGAGTGAATTTATAATCTCTATTTGTACTCTCCTTTTCTATTAGTGAAAACCCATCCCCTTCTTGCTCATGGACGTAGGAAACTTGCCGAACCATGGAAAATTCGTTTGTTTGTGTTCATACCGTTATTTTGATTGTGTTTGGCCTTCTCCCTCACAGCATTTGTGTTAGCCCTCGGAACCCCAACATCACGCCATCCTAGTAATCACTCATCCTCGTAAGACCTTCCCTCTAGCTCTGTCCCTTCATCTAGCGCTTCTTATAGATTAGCTTCTTCCTTATCGTTAGAACTCAGAAGGAGTAAAAGAGGTAGATTTATGAAAATTTTCAAACAAGATTTTTTTTACCTTTCTCATAGAAGGAGATCCTAACACCTCTGAAGAAGCTATCCATTCTTGTAATGTGTCTTTTAGGAAAGAAGCTATAGACAGTACGATATCATCTATCATGGAAAACAAAATATGGATCTTAACAGATTTACCATCTGGTTGCAATCTCATTGGATGTAAATGGATTTTCAAGAAGTTGAGAAATGGATTTATTGAGAGATACAATTCTAGATTAGTAGCAAACATAGAATACTCAAATGAACAGAATCGACTACCTTGAAATGTACTTCGTTGTTATTAAGATATCTACTATTAAAATTCTAATAGTCATTTATATTTCTCATAAGATGATCATTCACCAATTAGATGTTAAGACTACCTTCTTAAATAGTGATCTTGAAGAAGAGATAAACATGGATCAATCTGAAGGATTTATAGTTAGAGGATAGAGAAGAAATTAGCAAATTGGTGAAGTCACTATATGATCTTAAACAATTGCATCTAAAAACAATGGCATCACAAGAGTTAGTATGGATTTTGGATTTACCATAAATGAATATGATAAATGTGTCTAATCTAAAGTGATGAACAATAGATGTGTGATATTACATTGTCACATCTGTATGTCAAAAACATACTTATCTTTCCAAACAAACTGGAAGATATTATGGTAATGAAAGATCATCTATCAAAAGAATTTTGATATGAAAGACTTGGAAGAAGTTGATATGGTCCTAGGAATGAAGAATTCTAGAACTTAATGTAAGTCTTTCTCAATCTATTGAGAAGATATTGAAGAAGTTTGATTTCAATAAACTCGTCATGTTGAAGAATAATGTAGGTGAACCTATATCACAGATCAAATACTCTCCATTGGTTGAATCTCTCATATGTCTCATAGAACCAAAACTGATATCTCATTTGTTGTAGGCAAGGGCGGATAGAGATGGTGCCCCGGGTGGGCAGCTGCACTTGTAATTTTTTAGTTTTTATATTTAACCCCGCCCGGGGGATGCGCGACCCCCCACCCCACCCCCCACCCCTAAACCCTAAAATTCAAACAGATTGCACCCCTGACCCAAGTCACCCAATAGACAAGCTATTCATTTAAGCTTGAACCCTACAGACACAAGCCCAAATGTTCAAAAAGCCTAAAACTAAAAAAAACCAAATTAGTATTACCCAATGAACTGATGAAGCCCCTGTCCTTTGATCCCATTCCCCAGATCAAAAACTCAAGGGCACGAGGGCTGTCGGAGAAATCCCTAGTTCGAGGGTGGTTGGTTCTTCTCCATCTCCATCTCCCGTCGTGATTCTCTCATCGACGTGTCGTCACCTTGACTGCCTCCGCCTCCTATGTGGTGAGTGATTCCATGACCTTTCTTCTTTTTTTATTCTTTTTTCCTTTTTTTTTTGTTTGCTTAAATTATTTGATGAGATGAATGATGAAGATTTGATTAATTATGATATACCAAATGAGTTCATGTATAAATACTTGTCCCTTAGTGTGAGGCTCACGAGCCTCTGTTCATCTTCCTGAGCCCATCCCTGGCCATGGCTATGACTTTGATGAAGCTTGAGAGAAAATAGATAGAGAATTGAGAGAGAATTGAGGAGAGTTGTAGACTGAAAGGAAGAAGATTTCTATTATTCAACTTGTATTCTAATCTTTACATCTTCCTATTTATACAATCTCAGCTCAAGAATTCAATCATGTGCACGAACAGTGATGTGCACAAACAGAATTAACAAAAAAGCAGCAACAGCCACCATTTGTTAACTAAAATATATAAGCATTTATTACAAGCCCTTGAACTTTGAAAGTCTTGCACGATAGCCCTTATCTTTTGCGTATCAGTCCTGAACTTTGCGTATCAGTTCAATAGCTTCCAAGTCTTTAGCTTTAGCTTCCAAGTTCTCATCTCCAACTTCCAAGCTCTCATCTCCCAAGGCTCTTGACTCACTCGACTGGTTCCCATCAACTCTTGACAATTTCCCTCCTCTTAAATATGACCTTGTCTCAAGGTCAAATGTAGAAAGCCTCTAACCAAGTCCCAATAGATTCCCAGGTATAATCCATTGAAGATCGCTGCTTCCACTTGATGAGAACTTTAGAAATCAAACGATTTCCTTTAGTGACTAATCTTCTGTCCAAAATTGCTTTAGGTTCATCAACTATCTCTACCACATAGCTAGGAAAGTCACTCTAAAGGACAACATCAGAACCCATCCTTCGTTTAAGTTGAGAGACATGAAAAACTGGGTGGATTCTAGCTTGCTCATGGAGAGCTAACGTGTAGGCGACTTCACCTATCCTTTCTAAAACCTGGTAAGGACCATAATATTTGGGAGAGAGTTTGTGAGGGTTGCATGAAGATACACTGATTTTCTTGTAAGGTTGGAGCTTGAGGAAAACCCAATCACCCACATCAAAGCTCCGATCCTATGTGTGTCTACAAATTTCTTCATTTGTTTAGTTGTCTTCTTCAAGCTATCTTTCATGAATTGTAGAGCTATATCTCTAGAAAAGAGAACCTCATCCAGTGCCTCAACTTTGCAACTCTTAGGAATATAAGTGAGCAAAGAAGGAGGTGGTCTACCATAAACTGCCTCAAAAGGAGTAGAATGTGTAGATATTTTTCAGGTTGTATTATACTAAAATTCAGCAAGAGGCAGCCACTTACTCCATTCCTTAGGCTTGTGGCAACAAAAATATCTCAAATAACCCTCCAAATTTTTGTTAATGATCTTAGTTTTCCCATCAGTTTGAAGGTGATAGGCTGAAGTGAATTTCAGTTGACTCCCTTGTAATTTAAACAATTCCCTCCAGAAGAGGCTTGTAAACAAGGGGTCTCTATCACTCACTATAGACTTAGAGATGCCATGTAGTTTGAATATTCCTTCAAAAAACACCTGGGCTGCTGACTGAGTAGTGTATGGATGTGAGAGTGGAAAAATGAGTATACTTGGATAACCTATCAACCACCACAAAAATAGCATTTTTATCTCAACTCTTTGGTAACTGTGTAATGAAATTCATTAATAAATCATCCCAAATATAATCTGGAATAGGTAGAGGTTGGAGGACTTGAGGATGCTATATTCTCTCCTTTAGCTCTTTGGAAGATGTCACAAGTTTGAGCATATTCCCTGAACATCCCTCTTCATACCCTTCTAGTAAAAAGCCCTCCTCAGCCTCTGTAGGGTTCTAGTGATTCCAGAGTGTCCTGCAGTAGGACTATTATGGTGATCCCTTAGTAAAGAGGATTTGATGTGTTGATCATTAGGGCTAATCAAAAGTTTACCCTTGTAGTAATAAATTCCCCCTTTCCTATAATATTTTCTCAGTATCCAATTTTCCTTGCTATGACTTTGCATCAAGCTCCTTAAAGAAATCATCTGTAGAACACATGTGCTTGACCTCCTCTAGCCATTCACTATTAATAGTAGTGATAGTTGAAACCTCAGTGGCTTGTGCTTGAATCTCCTCCTCACTATCATGAATCCTGGATAATCCATTTGCAGCCATGTTCAATCTGTCTGGCTTGTACTCCACACTATAGTCATAACCATGTAGCTTTGAAAGCCACTTATTCTAAATACCTGAGTGAATTCTTTGCTCGAGTAGATATTTGAGACTTTGATGATTAGTTCTAATCACAAATTTCCTCCCCAATAAATATTGTTGTCATCTCTTTGTTGACAGAATGATTGCCAATAGCTCTTTCTCATAAGTTGAAAGTGTGGCATTCCTCCCCTTTAAAGCAAACCTAAAATAAGCTATAGGCCTTTCCTTTTGCATCAACACAGCTCCAATTCCTAAACCAGAAGCATCACACTCTATGACAAATATCAGGTTAAAATCTGGCATGGCTAGGACTGTAGGATTGGTTAGTGCTATCTTCAAAGCTTTAAAAGCTTCTTCAGCACATGTATGCCAGGTGAAAGCCCCCTTCTTCAAAAGTTGTGTTAAGAGTTGTGCTATTGCTCCAAACCCCTTGATAAATTTCATGTAATACCATGCTAGGCCCAAGAACCCCTCAATCCCTTCAAAGTTTTTGATAGTGACCATTCAACAATAGCCCTGATTTTATTAGGGTCAACAACAACCCCCTCTTGTGATACAATATGTCACAAATATTCCACCTGTTTTTTTTTCAAAGCTGCACTTTGACATTTTTACCACCAATTGATGTTCTTTAATGATCTGGAATACTTGTCTTAGATGGAGTAAGTGATCCTACCACCTTTTACTATACACCAATATATCATCAAAGAAAACCAGGATGGACTTCCAAGCAAATCTTTGAATATAGCATTCATAAGAGCCTTGAAAGTGGAAGGAGCATTAGTAAGTCCAAAGGGCATGACCACGTACTCAAAACGGCTACTATGTGTTTTGAAAGCAATTTTTGGGATATCTGGCTCATGCATTCTGATTTGATGATAACCAAATTTTAAATCAAGCTTGGTGAAAAATTGTGTTTCATGTAGTTCATCCAACAGTTCATCTATGACAATAATGAGAAATTTGTCTTTGATTGTAGCTTGATTGAGAGACATGTAATCTATACACATTCTCTAACTATCATTAGATTTTTTTACCATAACCACTGATGAAGAGAAAGGACTATTGCTGGGTCTGATGATGCTCTTTTTAAGCATCTCTTCCACCTGTTTTTCAATTTCATCCTTTAAGACATAAGCATGCCTATAAGGTCTGATACAGATTGGTTTTGTTCCCTCTTCTAATGGAATTTTATGGTCTATATTTCTGCTAGGAGGAAGATGAGGTAGTTCTTGGAACACAACTTTAAACTCTTGTAACAACTCTTGCATGTCTATAGGTAGTTCCTCAGGTATACACTCTGTTGTGCACCCTTGTAAGCCTACACTACACAGCTAAATTAGGAATCCTTGTTCCTGTTCTCTGAGTGTTTTGGCAATTGTTCTCCTATCAACCAACTGCAATTCATCTGGAAACACCCCCCTGCATTGTTTTTTTAACTCCATCATTCATAAATGTCACCTGTAATTTTGTGAAGTTCAGAGTAATATCCTCCAAGGTTCTCATCCAGTCAGCTCCTAATACAACCTTACTACCCCCCATGGGCATGACCAACAAATTGATTTGAATGTTCACCCCTTGGCAATCTAAGCGCACTTCTTGGCACACTCCACCCCCTTTAATTAACTCCCCACTGGCCACTAAAATATCAAAACTGTTGGATTCTGTCACTGCTATCCCCAGTTTCTTAACCAGTTTTGCATTAATGAAATTATGTGTTGATCCAGAGTCTATTAGGATGCTAACAGCTTAATTTTTGTAATAGCCTATCACCCTAATTGTGTGGGAAGCAGTGATTCCACTGAGGGCTTGTACTGAGATAGAAGGAGATCCATTCACCAATCTCTCAGCTAACTCAATTGCTATATGATCTTCTCCTCCCTCTCTAGAGCCAACCTCACTCCTTTCCATATCACTTTCTAGGATTCCCTCCAAAACAAACAATTGTTTCCCCTTGCATTAATGTCCCCTGTGCTATTTCTCATCACAAGTAAAACATAAGTTTTAACTCCTTCTTCTTTGTATATCATCAAGGGTAAGTTTTTTGAATTGAGGAGAGGGATTGGGGTGCTCTCTTACAGGAGGATTGTGAGATTGGTTCATTGAAGGACCTCCTGGGTTGAAAAAATTCCAGTTCCCCTTGGATTTCTTTTCATTTTTCTGCTTATCTTCAAACAAGTTTGCTAAAAATACAACTCCCCTCAATGAAGTTGGTCTAGCAGTTGCAACTTCATACTTTAGTTCATCTTTAAGTCCCCCTACTAATCTCTCAAGAATGTGTCTTCTAGAGGGTTGGTCATCTAGCAGGCCTAATGCTTGTTTAAATCTTCTCAAATACTCCCTAATTGTAGAAGTTTGTTTCATGGTGGAGAAAGCATCATAAGGCCTTGAGAGCTCACTAGGACCATATCTGGTAATTAATTCCTCTCTAAAAATAGCCCAATGGTTGTAATTTTCAATGTTTCTAGTAAGTCATCTACACCATTGTAAAGCTTCATCCCTTAAATAGAATGAATAAACCTTGACCCATTCATCAACTTTGATATCATTGTTTGGTGAAAATTTTGTAGTAAATAAAATAAAAGAAATTTGATTTATATTCTCTCGATCTTAATTACAATTTGAATTCTGATTATAAAAGAGAGGAGAATTGATCTGAATTCTCCCCTTTGTTTAAGTCCGGGTTCTTCACGGTAGTGATGAGATGCCTTCCTCGAATGCTCGCGTCGAGTTTACTTCTCGTTGATGATCCGAACATCTTGTTTCACGGGAACGGTAACTTCTCCTCACGATTTGACGTTGTGGACGACTTGCGTGGCAAGTTTGAAACTCTAAACGAGTTGATAACTTAGAGCGAGTTTAAACTCTTATAAAAGAGTTGATTGATCTTAACCGTAATTAGTTAGACAAGCTAAGCACGAAGATAGCTCTAAGAATCTGTTGCCGAGAAGATGATCTGAAGAAGCCGATCTCTAGATCTCCAAAATTCTCAAAAATCCAAAGATATCCCCCCTCCTCCTCTCCGATCCGAACTAAGCTGATCTTTCAGCTATTTATAGGCGATTAAGGGGTGTAACTGCCCCTAAAATCGCTCTTTTGTGGGGCTAATGGGATGTAACCGCCCCTTAAATCACTTCTGAGTGGAGTTGTGATCCCCTCAGATCGTGGGAAATGGTTTTGAAACCGTTCAGCTCGTGTTTGAATGAGTCAAACGCAAATGCATGTTCTGACGTGAATTATGCGTTCAAACACAGCGTCTGGAAGCTCGCTTGCACCGTTTGGAAGCTGCGTTTGTAGCATTTGAAAGTTACGTTTGCAGCAATTTGGAAGCTGCATTTGGCAGCGGATGGAAGCTGCATTTGCAGCTTTCAGACGCTGTGTTTGTAGTAATTTGGAAGCAGCGTTTGGCAGCTTTCGAAGGCTGCATTTGTGGTCAAACATGAGTTGCGTCCGTGAGCTTGAGCTATGTCAGTGATGGCTGATAAGGAGTTGCGTCCGCGGTTGAATTGCAATGCGTTTTGATGCTGAAACGTGGGGAGAACTTCCGCGTCTTGGTTTGAGGAGACCGTTAATTTGTAGTCTCTTTTTGTCAGAGTGTTGCAAAGATTATTGTTTTATAATCTTTGCTTCAGCTCTTTGATATGTGAGAGTCGTCAGGTTGTAACTCTTACTATTGATTGTGAAGACTATTGATCAGAACTTTCATCGATTATTGTAAATGTCGTCAGATTGTAACCTTCATCGATTTACATGAAAGTCTTTAAATTATAGTCTTCTGGAAGCCGTAAAATTATAACTTCTATCATCGGTGTTTAATGGGGATCAACTATCTGTAGTAATTTTTAGACAGCCTACAATCATAATAATCAAAGATTTGTTTAGTTTGTTCTAACCGAGGTATTACATTCTCAACACCAGAGAAAGAGGCAAAATCTATACGTAGGGACTTCAGTTGAATAAGTTTTTGATTGCTAAAGAAATAATTTCTTTGGTTGAGAGGTTACCAAAACTGTGAACCGGTTGAGATTCTCCATTGAAGTCAGCATTCCTTTGATTTTGAGTGAGGTAATCATTATTGCAATCATTCTTGCTTGATTCTTTAGCTCCTGATCTTGATATTTCCCTGTCCCCTCTTGATCCTGAACTCAAGATCCGATGATCGTCCCTTGGTCCAGAACCCAACATTCCTTGGTCAGGATTCCTGAAGTTCTTGAACTCCTGAATCAGAAACTCCAATTTAGAGGAGAGCTCACCCATTTGTGCCGTAATTTGCTGATTGAATGAACTCTGTTGTCGATTGAATGAACTATTTTGAGCAACTGCATCATCTACTCGAGCAAACCTCTCATCTAGAATCGCCTCATCAGCAGAAGCTTCTTCTTGATCGGCCATAAAATCTCCAGCTCCAGTTTCAGATTCTTATTGCTCTGATACCAATTGTGAGGCTCGTGAGCCTCTATTCGTCTTTCTGAGCCCATCCCTGGCCATGGCTATGATTTTGGTGAAGCTTGAGAGAAAATAGAGAGAGAATTGAGGAGAGTTGTTAACTAAAAGGAAAAATATTTTTATTATTCAACTTGTATTCTAATCTTTACATCTTCCTATTTATACAATCTCAGCTCAAGAATTCAATCATGTGCACGAACAGTGATGCGCATAAACAAAATTAACAAAAAACAGCAACAGACACTGTTTGTTAACTAAAATATCTAAGCATTTATTACAAGCCCTTGAACTTTGAAAGTCTTGCACGATAGCCCTTATCTTTTGCGTATTAGTCCTGAACTTTGCGTATCAGTCCAATAGCTTCCAAGTCTTTGTTAGATCCTTTGTTTTGATGATGATTTATAAATACCATTATTGGTGCTAATTGTTTATTGAGCTATATTGTAGAGCACATATCATTAGTACCTTATATGGAGGAGTGGATGGAAAATGAGCTATAACGATAATATCTAAGGAGGTGGAGGCAAAGTGATGAAGCAATGCTTTCAAGAGCACTATATGCATAAGAAGCTTCATCTACTCAAGAGCAAATATCAAGACTCAAGTCATGTATTTCTATGTGAGAGATATTTGCTATTTTATTTTTCTCTCTAGTACTTAATGTAGGCAAGTAGTTTGCTGATTACATTTGAAGCTCATGGGATATCGCATTTGCACACTTTCAAAACTCGTATTTTGGTACTTTTGCTAAAATAAAGATTTTCACACATATGAGGACTTTTTTGTAAATTTCCTTTTGAAACAAGTTTATCAAAATATTTATAAACTATTCCCAAAGTTTTACATTTTTTGGAATTTATTTTAACAGAGTCTTGAAACTCAATTTTAAAATCGATTCAGTCTGATAACATGTTATCAGTCGACTGACCAGTCGACTGATGACATCAGTTGATTGATGTGTCGACTAATATAACTGCTTGCAATCATCAAAAGTTTTTGTTCTGCTTTGGTCGACTGACTAGTCGATTGACGAGTTGTCAGTCGACTGAAAATGATCGTCAGTCGACTGATGAGGTGGTATTTGAATACAACGTTCAGCTCATCAGTCGACTGATGATTCCCGTCAATCGACTGATAAGCAGTCTAACAGCTAGTTTTTGTTAGACCCTAGAGGGGGGGTGATTAGGGTCTTATGCTAATCTAATCCGATTTAAATGCCAATTAAAACTAATTAATAAGTTATCCTAGCAAGTATAAAATACAACAAGATATGTAAGCTAGGATAAGCAATATGAACAACAAGATATATCCTAACAAAGAGATATAGGCAATGTATATGCAAGGATATAAAACTAACACAAGGGGTAAACAATTTAACTACAAATGTGATAGGGCAAAATGATCAACAAACAACACGCAATGGCGATGTAAGATGTGAACATGAAAACAAATGCGCCAATGCAATCACAAACAAAGGATATGTTTACGAGGTTCGGTCCCCACGACCTACGTCCCCGCTCCTCACCTCGAGGAGATATTCCACTATCACAACTGGGTTTTCTACGTTCACCCGAATAACGTTTACACCTCACACTCAGTTTTCTAGCTAACCGAAAACTTTACAATCGACACTCTTGCAATCACACTCTACACCCTCACAAGTGTTGGACCTAGCCGTGTCTCCCTCAAGTGCTCGATTACAACCTCTCCCTAGGCTCGTCAACCGACGCCACTCCTCTTGGAACGATCAGGACCGTCTCAAGCATTTTTGAGGCTCTAGGCAGAGAAAAATATT
>BQKN01000916.1:93983-108898 GCA_022839385.1 Asparagus kiusianus | reverse complement strand
GGGGCCCCAATAAAATGAGGGCCCTAGGCATATGCCTTAGTGGCCTATGCCTTCAGCCGGCCCTGGGAACGATCCCCGACTCTCACCACACACTCCTCACTCGGTGTACAAGTGTATTACAAAGTGATCTCACAATTAAGCACAATATAACAAATGATTGTTCTCTCTAACAAGGTGAGAACTCAATTAAGCACAACTCTAAGCCACAAACCCCACAACCCAAAATATACTGTGAATGTAAATACTATAAGCTCAATAGGTTGTGTGTGAACAAAGAGATAAAACAATATAAACTCAATATGAAATCTAGCTTATGAAATTAAGAACAAACTTATAAAATGCTAGAATTAAGTTTTAAGGAAACTTCTCTATAGATGACAAGAGAGAGGGAGAAGAATGAATTCTCAAACACCAAGGATGATCTCCACTTGCTCTTGTGAAATTTGCTCCACAAACCAAACTCTTGTAAATACTTAAAAGCTTTTTAAACAAACACTAAACCCTTAAACAAAAACTTGTAAACCTCTTAAAACTTTTCTCTTGATTAGGTATGAGAGGTAAATGCAATGGGGTATTTATAATAACCCAAGACATCAGCCAAAACCCCAAGTAAATGACAAAAAAAGCCACTCTGCAACGGCTCTAAATATAGCCGTTGGACCTACGGTGGTCGACCGAGGAAAATCGCGGTCGACCGTGAGCAAGGAAAGAAACGAAGAAAACTTCCAGACAGTTCGTCGGTCGACTGACGGAATTTCCGGTCGACCGATTGTACTGTAGCAGTGCGCATAAGTTTTGTAAACTCAATAAAAAATAGTAAATCAGCTCCAAAAATTATGAAATTTTGAGGGAATGTTTTAGACATATAGAATAACATGTTAGAGAAAAAATTTCTGAAAAAAATTTTTCCAGTTGAGAGAAATAAATATTTGAAGACATATTTACAGTTTCTGAAAAACTGCAGACATACACGATTTTGTAAAATCAATTTGACACAGTAAATCAAGTCCAAAAATAGTAAAATTTTGAGGGAAGTTTATAAACATGTAGATAAACATGCCAAAGAAAGAATTTCTTAAATATCACTTCCCATTTATGAAAACTCATCTTTTTTGTAAAACATGCACGAACATGCACGAACGAAAAACATGATTTTGTAAATTCCATTAAACATAACAAATCAATTCCAAACTTGATGAAACTTTGCGAAATGTTTATAAACATGAAGACAAACATGTTAGAAAAATAATTTCTTAATTTTCATTTCTCAATTGTGAAAACTCATTATTTTGTAAAAACATGCATGGATATGAATTTGTTAAGAACATGTTTTGACAAAAAGAGTTTAAACGCATATTGAAACTTTATAAAATGTCTTCATAAACATTATAACACATGAATATAAAGTAAACATGGTCAATAAAACAATATCACAAAGTTTTCTCAAAATAGCTCATTTTGTGAGAAAATCCAATATTGTGTGTGTATATGATATTGAGCTTAGAGTATTAAACACACATAATATAAACCTATACTAAATTACCCAAGCTTGATCTTGATCTTCATTGTAGCTCAACTTGGTACACGTTACGGATGAAGCTTGAACTTGATCTTTAACTTGAATTGCAAGGCTTCACCGACATTCCGCCAACCTCCTTTGGATATGATCGTTGAAGCGCAATCCATCCAACCTCCAACTACGTTGTTTGTCTATAATAAATAAGAAAACACAAACACTAGACAAACAACATTAGAAGTAAATTGTTAGTTAAACATCATCAAAACAAGAAGGCCAACAGTTTTTCTCAGAATCTGTTTCTCGGTTTTTGGGGGATTTCCACTGGTTCTTTGGGGTTTTGGCTGTTGTTTCTCTTTCTATAAATACCCAACAACTCCAACTACTCCAGTAACCAACCTTTCATTGCAAATCTCTTGCGTTTGAGTTTATTGTTTTTAAATAGTTTCAACTTTCATTTGCTTTCACAATTTCAAAGCTCACATCCCAAGCTTCAATTGCAATCTTATCTCTTGCCAAAGGGCTACTATAAAGAGAGAGTTTCTCTTCGATTTTCTATTGTTGTGAGCTTGATCTCGTGGAGATCTATTGTGTGGTTATGAGATCTCGATGGAGATTATTATGTAGAAGAAGTTCCGTCTTCCATACTGGGTGTGTAGTGGATTTTTCCTCGAGAGTGGGGAGTGGAAACGTAGGTCAGCGGACCGAACCTCGTGAACGTATCGCGTGTCATAAATTGGCTAACTATCTCTATCCCTACTCTCTTTTATTGTTATTGCATTTCATATTTGTGTGCGGTTTGTTGGAATATCTTTTAATTGCATATTATTTGTCCATAAATCCTATTCACCCCCTCTAGGACCTTTCAATTGGTATCAGAGCAATGTCTCTACTGTTGTTAGGCTTAAACCTCTTAGAGAAAAGACCATTATGGAGGCTTCAATGAATATGCTTATGCTAGAAGGACAATTCACCACTAGGCCACCCCTTTTCACTGGTAGCAACTTTGCCTATTGGAAAGGTAGAATAAAAATTTATTTACAATGCATTGACCTTGACATTCTAGACATTGTGGAAAAAAAAATATGTCAAGAAGCTTAGTAGTGAAATGACCGAGGATGAGAGAAAACTAGCTAACCTTAACATTAAGGTCATGAATGCACTAATTTATGATCTTACCCCCAATGAATATAAGAGAGTTTCTACATGTGCAACCGCACACAAAATTTTGGTGAAGTTATACATTACCCATGAGGGAACACCCCAAGTGAAGGAGTCTAAGATTAGTGGACTCATGCATGATTATGAATTATTTAAAATGATTCCAAGTGAATCTATTGACTCTATGTTTCTTGGTTCACAAATATTATAAATGAATTACATGGTCTTGACAAGGTCTTGGAGAATCAAGAGATGTGCTACAAAATTCTTCGCTCTTTGACACCGGCTTGGGAACCTAAAGCTATGGCTATCGAAGAAGCACATGATCTATCTACTATCACTCTTGATGGACTTATTAGCAAGCTCAAGGTCCATGAGAAGAAGGTTAAGGAGAAGGAAGAAGCACCCTCAAAGGCAACCGAGGAGCCACCCCAAAAATTAAAGTCCATAGCTCTCAAGGGAGCAATTGACGATTCATCCTCCTTGAATAGTGAAGATGATGTCTCTAGAGAAGTGGCACACCTCTCTAGAAGAATATCAAAATTAATCAAAATGAATAAAAAATTTAAGAATCGATCTAACAACAAATTTCCTTCTCGTATAGGTAAATGCTTTGAATGCAACGAACCGGGACACTTAGCCAAGGATTTTCCCAAGCTCAAGGAGAAGTATTTAAAATACAAGAAGAAGAAGGCTATGTATACCGGTTATGATGAGTCCGAACCAAGCGATTCAGATAGTGATGATGAGGGCGCCAAGATTGCTCTTCATGACCGCAACATTTGCTTCATGGCTCATGAAGATGATGTACAATCTGAAACCGAAAGTGAATCTCTTTATATGCAATGTGAACTAGAAGCTGCTTTAGAAGAATTAAACTTTGAATTTAAAAAATTAGCAAAACAATATTCTTCATTCAAAAAATTACGTGTTTCTTGTGATTCTAAGTATGACCAACTACAATCTTCTCTTGCTTTAAAAGATGAAATGATAGGAGATCTAGACTTTAAAAAACAGACAACTAAGATCCAAAGTTGAGAGATTAGAGATTGAAAACAATAGAATTAAATCTAATCATGCTTACTCTAGTCATCATCATGTTAATAAAAAATGGTATCAATCTCATACTCCTACGTACAAGAAAAGGTTTTTGTGCACATATTGTATGAAGTATAGTCATATTTCTACTCATTGTAGGATTAAGAATAACATTGATTATTATGAGTTAATGTAGGTACCCAAGGGTACCAAAAATACTAACACTCAATGCTCAAAGCTTAGGTACCTAAAGGTTCTACAACTTGTTTGCGTGTAGGAAACGTCTCGCACAAGACGTAAGGAATTGTGGTACCTTGATAGTGGTTGTTCTTATCACATGACGGGCAATAAAGAATTATGTGTAACTCTATCAAGGATTGAAGGAGGCAATGTCTCCTTTGCTGGTGATGAGAAAGATAAAATTATAGGTATTGACAATATTGGTAAGGTACCTTCTTTCATAATTGAGGATGTTTATTTTGTTAAAGGACTAAATCACAATCTCCTTAGCATTAGTCAATTAAGTGACAAAGGCTTTGACATTTCTTTTAAACCGGATAAATGTATTATTAGTATGAATGATAAAATTATTTTTGTTGTTTTTAGAAGATCTAATGTTTATATTTTTGAGATGAATGAGTTAATAGACCAAATGTTAAGTGTCTTGCCGTGGTGGATGGGGATCCTTGGATTTGGCACAAGTGACTTCAACATGCTAACATGAAGCTTATATCTAAGCTATCCAAGAAAAACTTAGTAAGAGGGTTATCAAATCTATCTTATATTAAGGATTCTACTTGTGAGGAATGCTCCAAGGGTAAACAAACAAAAACTTCCTTCAAATCCATAAATGAGGTATCCACTTCTAAACCTTTACAATTATTACATCTTGATCTCTTTGGACCCATACGTGTTGCCTCTCCAGGAGGCAAACACAATGTTTTTGTTATTGTTGATGATTTCTTTCATTTTACATGAGTAATTTTTTTTGCTAATAAAGATAAATGTTTTGAAGAGTTTTCTCATTTTGTAAAAAGAATTGAAATTAAAAAAATTTTAAAAGTTGTTAAAGTTAGAAGTGATCATGGTGGAGAATTTTAAAACAAATTCTTTAATGATTTTTGTGCTCATCGTGGTATAACACATGTGTTTTCCGCTCCTAGAACACCTCAACAAAATGATGTTGTTGAACGGAAAAATAGAACCATACAAGAGATGGCACATACAATGATAAACTCTTATGATTTGCCAAAATATTTTTGGGGGGAAGCCGTTAATACGGCTTGCCACGTTTTAAATCGCGTTTTGATTAGACCTTCTTTTAAGAAAACTGTTGGCCTCTTTGTTTTGATGATGTTTAACAAATAATTTATCACTAATATTGTTTGTCTAGTATTTGTGTTTTGTATCTATTATAGACAAACAACGAGTTAGAGGATGAATGGAATTGCGTTTCAACGATGATATCTAATGAAGGTTGGCGGAATTGTGGAGTGAAGCAACGTACAATTCAAGTTAAAGATTCAAGTTTAAGCTTCATCCGTAAGTTTATCAAGTTGAGCTACAATGAAAATCAAGATCAATCTTGGGTAATTTCGTTTAGGTGTTATATTATGTGTGTTAAGTACTTTAAGCTCAATTATCTATACACACACATTTATTAGTTTCTTCGTATATATGTATAGTTATATAGATATACATAAGTTTTGGTTTCTATGTATATATATAGTTATATATATACATACATGTGTTTTGGTTTCCATGTTTATAAATATGAGATTACATATTTTATATTCATTATTGTGCTTTAGAAAACATTGCATAGAATATGCATATTTGTGAAAATATTGTTTTCTTAGTTGTTAGACTTAACAATATTCATATACATATTTTATTAAGTCTACAAAATCATTTTGTAAAGTTTCAAAACATGGTTTAGCCTAAATGTCAAAATTCATATGTTTATATTTTTGTGTTTTGGACTATTTTGCTAAATAATGATATTTCTCATTTGGGAAGTCCTTTTAGAAAACCAGTTTTTGTAGCATGTGTATTATTATGTCTACAATTATTTCCCAAAGTTTCATAATTTTTAGAATTTATTTGATATTTTTAAACAGTGTTTTAAAATCAGCAAACTGTTTTTAATCCTGAAAATTTCATATATTAGTTCACGGTCGACCGTCAGTCTGTAAGTTCTCACGGTCGACCGTCGCAGTGTAGCCTGTTCTGTTTGTTTACTCAGTTTTGATGACCTTCGCGGTCGACCGCGATTTTCTCACGGTCGACCGTCATTCATCCCAACGGCTCTTTTGGTACAGAATCAGATTTCTGATTCTTGGGCTGTTTGGTATTTTCCTTTGGGGTTTTTGCTGTTGCTTCCTCTTCCTATATAAACCCCCAAACCCCTTCTATCTCAAAAACCCAATGGATAGTTTTAAAGAAGTTTAAAAGAGTTTTGAAAAGGGTTTTAGTTGGGTTCAAAGTCTATTTAGTTTGTGAAGATTATTTTACAAGTGGAGAAGATCATCTACAGTGTTTGAACTTCATCTTAATCCTCCTCTCCAACTTGATTTTCAGAGAAGAATTCCTAAACTCTATTTTCTAGCTATTTATCGTTTTTGTTCATAATTCCTATATGCTAGATTTTAATTGAGTTTAGTTGTTTTGATTTCACTCATTGTTTACACACACCCACATGAGCTTATTGTATTTTCATACATAGTATATTTCGGTTGGTGAGAGTTGTAACAATTGAGTGAGAGCTTTCATTGTGTTCTCATCCATATTAGAGAACAATCATTTGTTGTATTTGTGCTTATTGTGAGATACATTTTATAATACACTTGTACACCGAGAGGAGTAGGTGATGAGAGTCGGGGATCGTCCCAAGAGGAGTGGCGTCGGTTGACGAACCTAGGAAGAGGTTGTAACCGAGCACTTGAGGGAGACACGGCAGGGTCCAACACTTGTGAGGGTGTAGAGTGGGTTTGCAAGAGTGTGAGTTGTAGAGTTTTCGGTTTGCTAGAAAACCGAGTGTGTAGAAGTTCCGGCTTTCAAACCGGATTGTGATAGTGGATTTCTTCCCGGGAGTGGGGAGCGAAGACGTAGGACGGAAGGTCCTAACTTCGTGATCATATCGTGTGTTTGAGTTTGCTTTGGCGTACTTAATCTTATGTTTATATTTTTTGTCGCCATTGTCCATAACTCATTATTTATATCATCCACTATCTAGTTCATATTATTTACCCTTGTGTTAGTTTATATATCCTTGCATATATATTTCATCATATAGGATATATCTCATTGTTCATATTGCTTATCCTAGCTCACATATCTTGTTGTATTTTATACTTGCTAGGATAACTTGTTAATTAGTTTTAATTGGCATATAATCAGATTAAATTAGCATAAGACCCTAATCACCCCCCCCCCTCCCTCTAGGGTCTAACAAAAACTCCTTATGAACTCTTTTTTGGCAAAACTTCACATATTAGATATTTTTGTATCTTTGGTTATAAATGCTTTATTTTAAATACTAAAGACTACCATGATAAATTTGATTTAAAAATTGATGTTGGGATATTTTTGGGATAAGATCCTAGAAGCAAGGCTTATAGAGTTTTCAACAAGTGAACACTCATTATTGAAGAGTCTATAAATGTTACTTTTGATGAATCTAATATTGGTTTGCAAGAAAATTTGGGATGATGATGAGATTGAGGAAGGAATGGAGCTCTTGCAACTAAATGATAAATCCTTAACGAACGCACCAATTGATGGGAAGAACATAAATGAACAAACTCAAGAAGAACTCCCCAAGGCTTGGAAGTTTGCACCAGATCACCCTAAAGACCAAATTATAGGGAGTCCATCCAAAGGTGTTTTAACTCGCTCAAAAGCAATGAGTGAATATGGTAATGTAGCCTTTTTATCCCAAATAGAAGCTAAACGTATTGATGATGCTTTAAAAGATAAGTTTTGGATTTTAGCTATGCATGAAGAGTTGAATAACTTTCAAAGAAATAATGTTTGGAAAATAATACTTCTATTATTAGAACTAAATGGGTTTTTAGAAATAAACTTGATGAGTTTGGCATTGATGCGGCATAATTATGTATCAGAATTGTAAGTGCACAATTGATCAAGTTATAGTATAAAAAGTTATCGATCCTACGAGGAAGGTGATTTTAAGAGATTATTAGAATTGATTCTTATGTTGTGTGCGTGACAAAATAGAATTATAAAATAAGTGTGAGAGTTATGATGAGTGAGAGTGATTGTTTTGAATACATGCAAGTAACAAAAAATTGAATTTGAGCGAAGACAAGTAAGAATCAAAGAATAGAATAAAAAGCAAGAAAGAGAAAAATTAAGAAAACAAAAGATGGAGGGTTCAATTAAAGATATGAGAAATCTAGAATTGAATCCACTAGCTAATCTCAATTATTAAATACAAAGTATTCTCTTTTTTCAATTTAGATTTATTAAGTATAAACTATCAAACCATTTAAGGAAAGTATAACCTATCAAATTATCATCTAAGTCAAAATAAAAATCATGATAAGAACAATAACAATATAGTAATCCTAGAATTCATAAGTATCACCTATCAAATCATTTAAGATAAGCATAGATTATCAAATTCTTCTTCTATCAATTAGTTCTCTAGTTGATTATCCTAAACATGATCATTTGAAGTGTAAGAGAGTAATTCATATTATATAAAGGAAATTAGACTAGTTTCATACAATTCTAAGATTACTACAAGAATTAATTTCACATTTTAAGAAATAAAAGCAAGAAGAAAAAGAACTAATTACAAAAATAAAAAGAAAAGAAAAATCTAAACTATAAACAAGAAATAAATCTAACTACAAAGAATTAAAATCTAAACTACAAAATAAATTACAAAAAGTAAATGCAAGAAAATAAATCTACTCTACAAATTAAAGTGTAAAAAGAAATAAAAAGACAAGAAAATAAATATATACTATAAGCATGAATGTAAATCTAACTAATAAGCAATAATAAAGAAATTACTAAAAAGAAATAAAAGAGAGAAATAAAAGAAAAAAAAACCTTCAAATTGCTCTTCATCTCCATCTTCATCATCTAATAAAGAGGAGAAGAAAATTTTAAAGTGGAAAAAAATCTTTTATTAATTACAACAAAAATTACAAATTTGAAAGGTCTTTTCAATTAAGAGTAACTTTCCCCTCTAAATAAAGTTATAAAATTTTTCACACCCATAACCCTCACTCTCTACCCCTATTTATAGTAAACATCAGTGAATGTGAGCCCTTGGATCAAAATCTTATCCAAAACAATCCATTGTCAGCCTTTGATGCACAACAGAATGTCTGACATCGATGCTCCAATAAAAGCTTTGACTTCACGGTTGACTTTGTCTCGTCGAGATAGGCGATTTTTATATATTATATGTTAAATTCTGCCTTTCGGATTGGGAGATATCGTTATTTTTTTATGGCCAACCATCTTGAATACATTTTTTTTTATATTTGATTTTTTTATTTTCTTCGGCTTCTTCAAGCTACTCGGCTTGATTCTGGGCTTGGGCTTTTTGGCTCTTTCTTATGTTCTTTATTTAATTCATGGATTTTTGTTGAGAGAAGAGATCTTGGGTTTTATTCTTGATTAACCTGTAATTAAAGATAAAAATAATTATTAGTGGTTTATTTATTCATGTAAAATAGATAATGAGGGTATAAAATTATAATAAAAATATGATTATCAAATACCCCCACACCTAAACTTTTACTAGTCCTATAGCAAAAAAAAAAAAATTCTAACTCACTTTCGTAGGAATCCCGATTGTATTTAGGGCATACAACAAGCCTTTAAACCCCTAGATTACCCTAGTGGACGAGTTGTAGTCTCGTGAGGGTTTACAGTGAATATAACCACAAAATTTGGTCAACTTACCAAATTAAAGAAGTCAGTAAATAACTAAATTCACTTGATAACTTTAGACAATCTAATTGAAGCCATTTATCACTCAAGAAAACGTTTTTATATATAACTCTAAGGTATATTTCCAAGAAAATTTTCTCATTATAGTAATACAAAATCAAGCCAAACTTAAAAATTTAATTTAAAAGTTTTGAAAAGAACATGCTAACTCTTTGTTTTAAATAACTTTCAGGTCTCTTGATCAAAAATTACTTTTCAAGACCATATATACAAAATAACAATATGTATAAAAAAATGGTTAGTGTTATGTGTGTGTGTGTGTGTATATATATATATATATATATATATATATATATATATATATATATATGGAAAAAGTGAATCTGCGGTGACTCCGTAGGCTGGCTCTGAGGATGCGGGATCTGGGCGGTTTATTATAAACCCAATAAAGAGATCTGAGCCCTTCGCTGAAAATCCTTTCCCCCCAAAATCCCTACCCTTCCCTCATCTCTCCCGCGCAGATCACCTCCCGCCTCCCCCTCATCACCGCCCGAAATCGCCGCCGCCCAAGCTCGGCCAAGCCCTCGACGTCCCCGTTCAGCGTCGTCGCCGTCCTCAGATCCTAGCCATCACCTCCCCTCCTCCTCTCCAGCTTCCGAGATCGCCCCTGCTGAGCGTCGCCGCCGGGTCATCGCCGTCTACTCCTCCTCGCCATCGAGCTCAGATCGCGTCATCAGCCACGCCTCTGACGACATTCGAGCTCAGCCCTCAGGTTCATCGCCGCCTCCGGATCTCGACCAAGCCCTCGACGTCTGCCCTCATGGCTTCGAACAAATTGAAAGAGTCGACGTCTTCGAATTCTTCAAAATCAAAGCCTACCTCTTCTAAATGCAATAATCCTCCAACTTCGTAAGTAATTTGCCATGATATATTTAATTTTTAACTCTTTCTGAATTATAATTTTGTTGTAAGCCATGATGTATAATGTTTGTGTTAATAAACTTGTTAATATGCGTCTTAATTTGCCCAAATATATTTAATTTTTAACTCTTTCTGAATTATAATTTTCTTGTAGGGCTAAGATAACACACTTGAGAATTCCGGCCAATTTGTGTTATTTTCGAGATTTAATTGATAAGCGAATAAAATTAGATGAAAGACACATAAAAGCCCTACAGACGACACCTTTTCACAGCTTTCTCAATATACCCACATCCTTGAGCAATGAGAAAATAGCAATTGATTGCTTGATTCAAAATTTTAATCCCGATAAATGCTCATTCATGATTGGGAATAAAAATTGTGTGTTCGGTATAGATGATATTCACCGAATTACCGGATTGCCAAAGGAGGGAATTCCGATAAAAATGAGTGGGGCAGCGGCTAATACAATCTACACCTTTTTTGTAAAGAATTATAAGAAAGCTGATGAGGAAAAGAAGGCGGTGATTTCGGGGAAGCGCGATAGAATGGCCGAGATGATTGTAGATATGATTAATGAAGACCCTATAATATGTGTGAAACTTATTGTGGCTTTCATTATCGGCTTCATATTATGCCCGCGGACATGTAAGACATGTCCCTTGTGGGCGTTTAGATATGCGGAGCAGTTATCAACTTTGCATAAATATAATTGGTGCCATGCGGTGTTCACTTTTCTTTGCAAAGAGATGAGTAAATCAAAGAAGTCTCTTAGTATGCGGGAATTAGGTCAGCGCTCAAATGCCGGGTACATGGGTGGTTTTTCCTCCGTTTTACTGGTGAGTTACATGAACACTATTTTGTATATCTTTTCATTTTGATAATGATTATTGTTTATGCACATGCTAATGTGTAGTTTCTTTTTTGTAGGTTTGGTTTTATGAAAAAGTAGGGGAATTAGAGTACACTTCAGATATTGAAAGGTTACCGCCGCTCTTTTGTGTGAAGAGTACTGGAAAGTGGAGGAGGGCTACTATGAACAAATTATATAGAGTCCCGAAGTTGGTTACGGATAATGGCCAAGAGAATACTCCTCTTATTCATACGGCATCGCCAATAGTATTTGTACATATCGTTGCTCTAATAGTTCATTATTTCATGTCCCTTTTGTTAGTATCTATGTTTGCAACTATGGTATACGTACTAATACTAGCTTTTTTGTCAAATAGGAATCAAGGAAAGCTGAATTAATTATCTTAATTGCGGAGAAGACGTACGAGTTGAATGAGCTCACTACAAAATTACGAGAATTAGAAGAGCGTAGTGCTAGATGCCAAAAAAAAGCCAAGGAGAAAGAGGATGACGGAAATGTAACTGAAGAAAAAAAAATCAAAGAGGATATGGAAGCTAAGGAATATGAGAATTTGGAAGGAACTGGGGAAGCCGATTTATGTGATGACTTTGAGATGAGCACAAGAGACATGAGAATTTTAGAAGATGCTCGGTGAGTTTAGTTTTTTAAATTTTCTTGCAATTTTAATTTTTATATTTTCCATATAATTCTTGTGCAACTCTTTGTTAATTATATGCCTTCTCGACTCTATAGAGATGTTTCTCAAAAAGATGAAGGTGGTAATGAGAATAACAGAGAAACGCCATCTATCGGAAAGAGGGAGAGGAAGGATGGACCCTCTGTTACTTCACCTTATATGCCTCTAGATCAACCAAAGGAAGGCACAAAGAAGAGACGTGTCATCCAGATATTGGATAGTCCTGAGGGGAAAAAAATTGCAAAAATCAAGAAGGCTTCATACCTACATCTAGAGACTATCCAGGTAAGGCACTGGCGTTTGATTATGAGAACAAATTAATTGAAGACTTTCTACAATCCAGAATGAACAGGTAACTGTTACTGACTTATTCTATTAATAATCTTTGAATTTACTTAGTTCTAGTAGCAATTTTCTCACAATGTACTTGCATATAGTGATACGTACATTTGGAAGTGTGCCGAAGCAAGCGTATCTCGCTTAGATGCTTATATACTATTAACGGGAGGTGAACTCAGTGACGATGTAGGTTCTAAACAATTGTGTTATTGATTGTTTGATGTTGTATATAAAATAATTTATATTAACTATTTTATTCATTCATGGTAATTTTTGTAGGTGATCGATGCATTTGTTATTCGGCTTTGCAACAAGATTGAAACAACTAATAGTTATGATCGAAAGATACATGTCACAAGACCTTGGCTTGCAGTAAGTATATCCTTGTTTTTTTCACTAATTGGTGGATATTATTATTATGTTATCCCACAATGTTGACATTATTGCATCTTTTAGCAAGCATTTCTAGAAGGAAATCTTGAAATGATGGCAAAACGAATGAAGGAAAATGTTTCTCAGCAGAAGTTCTTGGAGTGTGAAAGAATTCTGATCCCGATTGTCAGCTCCGGACATTGGCACCTGGTAGAGTTAGTGAGAGAGGAGACAAAATTCTATCACTACTCCTCAATCAACTCCCCCATTTATACCGCCGATGCTGTGAATTTTATAAATAAGTTTATGAGTTTCATTGAGAGTAATTGGGGATTGGGGAAATTGGAGCATCATGGTCTTGTGTCAGTTGCCGTGCCACAACAAGGACCGTAAGTGTTTCATGCATTTCTAATTTAATTGTTCATTTTTTTGTTTCATAGTCATTTTTAATATTGTAATATTTCTCCCTTAAATGCAGAACGTTAGATTGCGGGATCTTTATGATGGAATTCATTAACAGCATTGTCGAAAAACGGTCGATAACAATTTCAAAAGGAGATTGTGCAAAATATAGAGCAAGGTTTTGTGCTGCTCTTTTGTATGCACGCGATTCACCTTTTTTGTAAATATTATTTTAATTTTCTCCAAGGTTTTTGTTGTGTATTCAATGTTGTAAGTATGTTCATGTTGTTAATATGTTGTTAATTGTTTTGCGTGTACATTTACAGACAACTACGTTGTTGTTGTGTGTTGTAAGTACTTTCATGTTAAATGAGAAGTAAGCTAGGGCTAACATGGCTACCAGAGCAAACACTTGTGCTAGAAATAACGCCAGCCCGCAGTAGAAGTAACTCGAGAAGGGTTAGAACTAACAGGAGGGCAGCTAGAACTAACAAGCGTGAGGGTAGGGCTAACTTGGCCACCAGAGCAAACACTTGTGCTAGAAATAACGCCAGCCCACAGTAGAACTAACTCGATAAGGGATAGAACTAACAGGAGGGCAGCTAGAACTAACAAGCGTGAGGGTAGGGCTAACATGGCCACCAGAGCAAACACTTGTGCTAGAAATCATGTTTGTACGCAGTAGAACTAACTCGAGAAGGGATAGAACTAACAGGAGAGCAGCTAGAACTAACAAGCGTGAGGGTAGGGCTAACATGGCTACCAGAGCAAACACTTGTGCTAGAAATAACGACAGCCCGCAGTAGAACTAACTCGAGAAGGGATAGAACTAACAGGAGGGCAGCTAGAACTAATAAGCGTGAGGTAGGGCTAACATGGCCACCAAAACAAACACTTGTGCTAGCTAGAAATAACGCCAGCCCGCGTTAGAACTAGCATGAGAAGGGATAGTACTAATAGGAGATCAGCTAGAACTATCACATTTAATCTAGAACTAACATAGTCATTAGAACACAACTAGATCTAACATAGGCATTAGAACCCACATTTAAACTAGACCTTGCGTTAGCTAACACGAGAATGGCAAGAACTAACACGAAAACGGCTAGAACGAACAATAACCCAGGTAGAACTAACATATTCAATAGATCCAACACTTAAACTAACATTATTCACTTGCAGTTGGCTGTGAAGGTTACCGAGATATTATAGGTTTGACTGCATTCGTTGTTTTTGCATAGTTCCCAAGGTAGAAGAGTCAACTCACCTTGCAAAAGTGCAGTCCCAAGGAGGAGAGTTATGATAACCTGGTCCGGAACCTATCCCCACATCCCACGCGGCAACATCACCATCCCCAAAGCCTGTTCAACCCCAGGATAGTATTGATTACCTTTTCGGCGCAATCTTTTTCGGATTTCCCCATCACCATCCCCAAAGCCTGTTCAACCTCAGGATAGACTCTTCCTTATTTATTTGTAAACCCCATACTTTTACCCTCTCCCCTACACCTTCAAGTTCCCCTGTATATATGGCGTTGTAAAATCTTGGCTAGTTCCTGTACATCCGATGAAGGTCATGGCCTGCCTGGGACGCACGCTGATGTGGATCTTGGATATCCCTCACGCTGATGAAGATGTTATCCCCATTGTCTTTGCTCTTAGTTCCATCAGTGGGTGAATATA
>BQKN01000916.1:36147-70456 GCA_022839385.1 Asparagus kiusianus | reverse complement strand
GAGCTTGGTATGCTCGCCTCTCAAGTTTTCTCATTAATAGTTTTTCAAAAGGAACAATTGACAATACTCTTTTTGTTAGAAAACGGAAAAATGATTTCATTTTAGTTCAAATTTATGTGGATAATATTATTTTTTGTGTCACTAATGAATCTTTATGTAAGGACTTTTCTAAAGTAATGCAAGATCAATTTGAGATGAGTATGACGGGAGAGCTCACCTTCTTTCTCGGCCTCCAAGTTAAACAATCTAATGATTGCATCTTCGTATCACAAAGCAAATATGCTAGGGAGTTGGTGAAAAAATTCGAAACATGCTCCAACTCCAATGAGCACCACCATCAAGTTGGATGCGGATGAAAACGGTGAAAAGGTAGACCAAAAGTTATATCGAGGTATGATAGGTAGTCTTCTTTATCTCACCGCTAGTAGGCCGGACATCATGTTTAGTGTTTGTGCATGTGCACGTTTTCAAGCTTCTCCTAAAAAATCTCATTTGGTTGCGGTTAAAAAAATTATTAAATACATTAATGGCACATTAGAACTTGGTTTGTTTTATCCTAAAAATACATCTTCTGATCTTTGTGGCTATTATGATGTCGACTTTGCCGGTTGTAGGGTGGACCGCAAAAGTACGAGTGGTACTTGTCAATTTTTGGGTAACTCACTTGTATCTTGGGCATCCAAGAAACAATATTATGTTGCTTTGTCCACTACGGAAGCGGAATACATTACCCAGCTTATGTTGTGCACAACTTTTGTGGATGAAATAAAATTTGGTTGATTTTGATTTACACTTTCATGATACAAAAATTTTTTGTGATAATACTAGTGCTATTAATATCTCAAAAATTTCTATTTTGCATTCTAGAACGAAACATATAGATGTACAGCATCACTTCTTGCGTGATCATGTTGAACGGAAAGATATTTCCCTTGTTTATATTGACACCAAATCTCAATTAGCGGATATCTTTACCCAACCCCTTTGTGAAGTTGATTTTTTCCGTATTAGAAATGAATTAGGCATGTGCATCCTTTAAAAAAAATATCTTTTTGTCTATTTTGTTTTTATTCTTTGCTCTACCATTGTTATATTTTTTTCTTGATCCTAAAATGTCAAGCCATGCTTAAGCACACACGGGTACTAAGAGGAGTGTAGAGGTGAGAGACCGGGGTCATCTCAAGAGGAGTGGGGTAGGTGATAATACCTAGAGGTAGGCCGTAATTCCTAACACTTGATGGAAACACGGATAGGCCAACACTTGAGGTGCATTTGTGTGGGTTTTTTAGCATGCATATTGTCTTTATTCTACTCTATTTTTGATGGTGACAAAGGAGGAGAGAAATCTCCTCATTTGTGCACATCATAAGGGAGAGCCTTATAGATAAGGGGAGTAACTATCTATAAGCCAAATAATCTATTTTTACTTACTCTTGCAAAATGGTTTTTGTCATCATAAAAAATGGGGAGATTGTTAGATCCTTTGTTATGATGATGATTTACAAACACCATTATTGGTGCTAATTGTTTATTGAGCTATATTGTAGATCACATATCATTAGCACCTTATATGGAGGATTGGATGGAAAATGAGCTATAACGACAATATCCAAGGAGGTGGAGGCAAAGTGATGAAGCAATGCTTTCAAGAGCATCATATACATAAGAAGTTTCATCTACTCAAGAACAAATATCAAGACTCAAGTCATGTATTTCTATGTGAGGGATATTTGCTATTTTATTTTTCTCTCTAGTACTTAATGTGGGCAAGTAGTTTGTTGATTACATTTGAAGCTCATGGGATATCACACTAGCACACTTTCAAAACTCGCATTTTAGTACTTTTGCTAAAATGATGATTTTCACACATACGAGAACCTTTTTACAAAATTTCTTTTCAAACAAGTTTATCAAAATTTTTATAAACTATTCTAAAAGTTTTACATTTTTTGGAGTTTATTTACTATTTTTAACAGAGCCTTGAAACTCAATTTTAAAATCGATTCAGGCTGATAACCTGTTATCAGTCGACTGATCAGTCGACTAATGACATCAGTCGACTGATGAAACTGCCTGTAATCATCAAAAGTTTATGTTCTGATTTGATCGACTGACCAGTTGACTGACGAGTTGTCAGTCGACTGAAAATGATCGTCAGTCGACTAATGAGCTAGTATTTGAATACAATGTTCAGCTCATCAGTCGACTGATGATTCCCGTCAGTCGACTGATAAGTAGTCTAACGGGTAGTTTTTTCTCAGAATCTGTTTCTCGGTTTTGGGGGATTTCTACTGGTTCTTTAGGGTTTTGGATGTTGTCTTCTTTTCCTATAAATACCCAACAACCCCAACTACTTTAGTAACCAAGCTTTCATTGCAAATCTCTTGTGTTTGAGTTTATTGTTTTCAAAGAGCTTCAACTTTCATTTGCTTTCACTATTTCAAAGCCCACATTCCAAGCTTCAATTACAATCTTATCTCTTGCCATAGAGCTACTGTAAAAAGAGAGTTTCTCTTCGATTTTCTACTGTTGTGAGCTTGATCTCGTGGAGATCTATTGTGTGGTTGTGAGATCTCAATGGAGATCGTTGTGTAGAAAATGTTTCGGCTTCCAAACCGGGTGTGTAGTGGATTTCTCCTCGAGAGTGGGGAGCGGGGACGTAGGTCAAAGGACCGATCCTCGTGAACATATCGTGTGTCATCAATTGGCTAACTATCTTTATCCCTACTCTCTTTTATTGTCATTGCATTTCATATTTGTGTGTGGTTTGTTGGAATATCTTTTAATTGCATATTATTTATCCATAAACCCTATTCACCCCCCACCCCCCCCCCCCACCCCCCCTCTTCTCTCGGGCCTTTCAGTCTTCAGCTTCATCTTTCAGGTTCTCATCTTTAGTTTCCAAGCTCTCATCTCCCAAGGCTCTTGACTCACTCGACTGGTTCCCATCAACTCCTGACACTCAGTGACACAATCCCTCCAACCGAAATGCATTGCAAGCAAAATATGATGAAATGTAGCCCATAGTGTATATTGAATGCATTCACATCAGGTACTATAATTATTTATAATTTTTAATTTTTTATTCGATAAATAGATACTTGGTCGCCCCCCCCACCACCAAGCTGGCCCCCCAAAAAAAAAGAAAATATTCTTGGATCCACCACTAGTTGTAGGTAGACTAAGTTGATTTACTCATAACATAGTGAAGAGTATTAGATAACCTATAGAGGATATCCAAACATCTCAAAGGTACTTAGGAGTATAAGTTTACTTACACTGAATATCCAGATGTGATAGAGGGATTTAGCGATGCAAATTGGATTACAGATTCTTATTGTGTTAAATTCACTATGAGATTTGTGTTCATTCTTGGTGGTGGTGGGGTTGTGTCGTGGAGATCATGCAAGAAAATTTATTGCTAGAATACTATAGAGGTTAGGCTTATAACTTTAGACAACACTTGTACCTGAAAGGATGAAAAATCTTACTTTAGAGCTATCTTCTATGTGTGGATCAGGTATTGCTATATCAATAAATACAAATTTCTAACTTGTTAACGAATTGTTAAAACTAGTGACTATGAGCAAGAAGTTGTACAGACATTTGCAAGTCACACTTAACATTTATTTAAAACCCATTGGGCAAATGTGTAACTCTAGATTTTGTAAAGTTAGAGAAAATCTCACGGACCACTTGGCAAAGGGTCTTTCTAGAAATGCAGTTTTAGTATCATTGAGGAGATGGGGTTAAGCCTATAAAGAAAATCCCTGACAGTGAAAACCAACCTTCGGAGAGCGAAGTTGTTTGCTTGAAGAAGGTTCAATGTGGTTGAAATATGTTGCCTTGAGATACTTGTGCGGAGCTGAATCCTAGAGTTGTACTCCTATTTGTAGCACTTTATGCATTTATATCTTGCACTATGAGTTACTACTACCACATCCCTATGTTGTCAGTGTTCTTATGTGATCAACTAGAATAAATTATTCTCTTAATAAGTCTTAACGCATTTGTGGAGGGGTTATTGCCGATTGTAGGGATCTTTAGAGAACTTGCTTACATGAGAGGAATCGTTGAGGGCTTCTTTTGCTTACCTGATACTTTCCCTTTCCCCAGGGTTCTGTCTCATTCACAGTAAGAAGTGGGGCTTCTTTCGCTTAAAGTCAGCCAAAAAAATGTACAATTTTTTAGTTGAGTTGTTCAAAGCTGTGGATGAACTTTTTATCTAATGAGTTCCACCATATTTTAGCGTTTTCCATCAAGGTGATAGGGGAGGCTCTACAGATGATCGGCTCGATCACCTGCTGCATGTTCATCAGATCATAAAAATTATGTGTATGCCCTGTCGGATCTCCCTCGTCTTTATTCTTCTTAATATGCGACATCTTGAACTTGGCGCACGAAGCATTCATGATCCAATTGGTGAGCGGAGTGTTCCCTCCGATGGTGTCTGCAATGGTGTTAAATGCCTGGTCATAACCAAACGTGAAATTAGTGGTGGAGGGACTCGAAACAGCATAAGGATATTTGGAATCACGCAAAGTCGTCCATGCAGTGCGCTCATGGTTACCATGGCCAAAGATGAGGTTTTTCCCCTTCGCCTTTACGTATTGTTGGGGTTGTCGAGGAAAAGCGGCGAAGCAAGCCTGTTGGTGAGGCAGAGGAGAAGTGTGTTCAGGATAATCCTTCGACACTTGTTGCTTAGCTTGACACACAAGAGGAGGAGGAACAAACGATGGAGATGGTTGCTGGGAAAGAATCCTACTGAGAATTTTATTTGTGAAGGAAGCAAATTGTTAATGAAGGGAATGGAAAATTCTTTGGGCGGATTCCTCCATTTGGGCTTGAGTGATATAGCCTGCACGTGTTTCTTCAATGAATGGAATGGAGGATTGGCTTGACGATTAGAACTAGCTATCTTACATAAAGAAGAAAAAGAGGCCCCACGGTGGACGTTAAATTGTTGATGCCGGATATCAAATAGGGGATTAGGTGTGGATTTTTTAGTGTGTTAGGGTTCCTCAAGCTTCTTTGATGGTTGGTTATGGAACAAATGATTCATTCATGCACACAAACAACAAGTGAGAGGATTGGAGTTAGGATCTCTGATGGTTCCTCCGATGATTAAGTCAGTAATGAGCACGAGTGGAGAAAAAGTATGAATGCAGTGTGTTAGTTAGCAAGAGATTGTTCATCTTTATGCAGCAGACAGTGTCTCTATTTATAGTAGGTCCAAAGGGGCAATTGCATAACTTTGACTGTGTCCAAGTAGGTGGTTTAGTCAGCAAATACTTTACAGGTGTTGGCTACAGATGGGATGAGTCACTCATGCGATTAATGTGATGGTGACAAAGGAAGCATAATGATGACAGAGTTTGATGAGTCATAAAGACTTTTGAGGCTGAAGTAAAATGATTCGGACCATGCATTTAATGTGATGGTGATCGATTATTGGTGGGGGATTTGAGGACAAACCGCCTCTCATCTTGGTGTTGCGAGAGGGCAGATAAATGATGCCTTTTTAATCGGCCATCTCGAACTCAAAAGTTTTTGACCCAGACTCTAAGAATCAAGGGGCACGGTGTCAATCCTAATAGCAGAATTCGAGTAAAGACACCTTTCGACTCGGCCACTCTTGGGAAGGATCGAGTGTAGACATTACTCGAGTAGTCTCGCATAGGACGAGGTCCATCTAATGTTTTATTAATATGGGACAAGTATTAACTCCTGGGGAGGATTAACACTTAGCCATTTCTGCGATATGACATTGAGTAAATAGGTATCACTCCATATTGTTGGTCAGTATGTAGCTGATATGACACACATTCAGGCCACTATAGTCTAGATCACTACCATTATTGAAGACTTGGATATATGTTTCATTAGCAAGGAAATACTTAGATCTAGCCTATAGTGGCATGAATATGTGTCACATAAATGATGCATTAGCCGACAATATGGAGTGGCATAACAACCCTTGTTTTTTATATGTTTGTGTATTTTTTTGAAGTTGGACACGTTTTATGTTTACTTAATTATTTTTCTTGTCATTCCATATTACAGATATGTAACATATATTTTTCAACACAGTTTATATTTTATGATGTAGGACACTTGATGGACCATTTTACGGAGGATCGAGACAAACACAAGCTAAATGCGCATACATACATATTATTAATTTTCGAAAAAAACGATCATATATTCCAATCCACAAGGTGGATTCTGACATATTGTATATGTAAATTGTCTATCTCGACGAGACGAAGCCAACCAGATTGTCGTATTTCTAAAAATCTCATCAGTATCACCAGTTATTAGCAGAAATCCAAAAATAATTAATATTTAGTTTATTTTTAGTAATAAAGTTTGAGTCTATTTAGACTAGGAAATAAATTCAATTTTGATTTATGTTGGACTAATTTGTTTCCTCTATTATATGGAGTCTTTTTAGGGTAGGATTTGATACTTTCTATTTCTTTGTAATTCTAGTCTTATTAGGAGTCTGTTTTATTTTTATATTTAAGAAGAGTCATGTAACATTAGAATGAGCAAATCACTTTTATCAATAAAATTCTCTTTTTTATTATTTCGTGGATTTGAAGTTGTTTCTTTGTTGATTCAAATGTTGTTCTTTGTGGATTCAGAGAGCATCCCTTGATGGATTTCGAGGTTTATCACTTTCTCACTACGTTAATTAGTATCAGAGACTTGTTTCTCCAATTTGATAGCAGGTGATGAAGCTCATATTACCCGAATTGAGTTCGATGAGTTGAAGAGGGAAGTTACTCAGTTTAAAACTTTCATAGGCCGACTTGCGTTGATAATGGACTGGCTAAATCCGGGACGAGTTCGAGATCACATTGATGGTCGCCTAAAATGAGATCCGACTCTACAAGACAAATCCTACAGTGATGATCTTAGAGACTAGCAAAGAAAGAAGAACTATGATGCTAGAGGATTAAAGATATCAACCTTCAATGGAAAGCTTTATGCTGATGATATCATTGATTGGATTGATGAAGTGGATAAATATTTTGAGTATGAGATAATCCCAGAAGATTAAAAAGTTTAATTAATGGTTTACAGACTTAAAGGAAAAGCATCTGCATAGTGGGATGAAGTATTAATAAATCGATATCATCAAGGGAAGGATCATGTTCGAACATGGGCAAAGATGAAGAAATTATTGAGAGATCGTTTCTTACCTTCTAACTACAAATAATGTCGGGTAAAAATTATTAAGAGATTGTTTCTTACATTCTAACTACAAATAATGTTTGAACGGTTCTTTTACCTTAGCCGACATAATTTGTCTAGCAAAGAAGATGGAGCGAGAACTAGAGCAGAATGGCAGAGGACCTTCATCATGGATGTTTTTAGAGAGTTATCAAACTACTTATGATTATGGCAACCTCAATTCATCTCTGAGAAAGAGTTCGGATTTGTGAAGAGTACCGAAGAAGCACCAACAAAGACTTCATCAATTATGTCAATCATAGAACCAGAGGCATTTAAGACAAAGATTGTTAGGGAGAAGGTTTCTCTAGTGGCAGACAACGAGACACTCACCACCGAAAAGCAAGATTCTACCACCATCAAGATTCGTCCTGAGGTTCCTGATGTTGATGGTAATATGATAGTGAAGATGGATATTATGTATGGTATTTTCAGAGAGGCTGTTAGCAATATTGTACATATTAATATTATCACAATGGAGGAGAAGAATAAAATAAAAAGTGAGGCAATTGATGATATGTGTGATTGGTGAAGAGCTCGAGACAAAGGAGATAAAAGAATTGTGTATGGAGTATGATGGAGATTTTTTTTTTCCTTGGAAGCAAAGGTTGTGAATAATTTTAAGAAGTTTTTGATGATAGTTCAGATGCAAGAATATAAAAAACAGTAAGGAAAAGTTTTGGAGGAGTTTTTCAAGTCATCTATAGATCCACATGCCATTAGTCACGTAAACATGATGTAGGAAAGATTTATTTAAAAGCTTGATTTAGAAGAATCCCTAACCGAAGAGGTAAAAGAATAGATGGAGAAGATCAATGGTAAGTATAAGGCGGACGCTAGTTGACGCGGGACAAGAAAAGTGTTTATCAAGTAAGCTGTTATTCAAACAAATATAAGCTCGGGGTCGAGCTTCTTTCAACAAGGGGAGACTAATATATGGCACATGACAGACAATTTCATGAAGGATCGGGACAATCACAAGCAAAATGCACATACATACATATTATTGATTTTTTTTAAAATGATCATATCTTCCAATCCAGAAGGCAGATTCTGACATATTATATATGTAAATCGCTTATCTCGATGAGACGAAACCAATCGGATTGTTAGATTTTTAAAATCTCATCAGTAGCCCTAGTTATTAGTAGAAATCTAAAAATAATTAATATTTAGTTTATTTTTAGTAATAAGGTTAGAGTCTATTTAGACTAGGAAACAAATTCAATTTTGATTCATGTTGGACTAATTTGTTTCCTCTATTATATGAAATCTTTTTAAAGTAGGATTTGATACTTTTTATTTTTTTTGTAATTCTAGTTTTATTAGGAGTCTATTTTGTTTTCCTTTTTAAGATGAGTCATGTAACCCTAGATTGAGCAGATTACTTTTATCAATAAAACTCTGTTTTATATTACTTCGTGGGTTCGAGGTTGTCTCTTTGTGGATTCAAATATTGTTCTTTGTGGATTTAGATAATACCCCTTGATGGATTCCAAGGTTTATCACTTCCGCACTACGTTATTTTACCATAGCCACGTCATATTTGTATCTTGAATTTTTTGAATTCATTGTAGACGCATACATGTGACTCATTAATCTAACTCCTGCACTCATACGAGTGCTCATATCCTTGCTCAGCATACTTCATCCTATCCTTACTCAGCATACTTCACAATGAACAAGTGATTCCCACACACCACCTCACACAGTCACAAAATGAAAGGAAAGAAAACGTTCCCATATTATAAAAATGGTTCTATTTGTGCAGCAAGTGCTAGCTGTGTGTTTCCCTTTGGTAATAACTGATGTAAATTTCTTGGTGCCTTTTCTCAAACGTAACTCAACTTGTAACTTTTCATCTTTGAGCTTCTTTTAGTTTGCATCTTGTCTTTATGTTAAATGGTCGTGATATATCTCTTTGCAGACCAATGGATCAATCACTTTACTTAGCAGACTTTCCGGGCTTCTCTTGGACAAGATTAAGCTACAAGGAATTTTATTACGGGCTCTGCTCAACAATGATATTGTGATACCCTGAAACTTACTATATGCCCTTAAATTTACCACGTGTCAAACTTAGAAGAACAAAATATATGGTTAAAATAACCAACTCAAGTCTAAGCTATAAGCTGGCCGACTCATCTATGTGACTTGAGCCCAAGACGTAAGGCGTCTTCAAGTCGGGATCTATCAGTTGAGTCCAGCTCGATTCGAAAGGCATCTTTAGGTCAAATTCAGTTGGGAAGAGACCAAGAGAGGAATGACCAATGGTCTTGTTAACAATGTTCACATTTAATGCAGAGCGGTTCGACGCTCATACTTCGCTACAGAGTTGTCATCGCATTTAATGTACGGCTAGACGTCATAACGACTCCTCAGACAATGTCTGCGTTCCAGCCATTCTGTCGCCATCACGTTAAATGCGATAGGTATAGCTTTCTGCCTCCAACCAACCAGTTGCGGACACGTATAAAGCGACAGTGCAATGTCCGTTCAGCCAGTCGATTAGATTACCAAAATACCGTCATAAAATTCCTATAAATAGTGTCATCTCCACTATTCTAAGGTACGCACAAAAAACCCTAAATAGTATACTCTGCTTTCCTTTTCAGATTATCAGACCAATCACTAACTTGAGAGTCGGATGGCACGCCGGAGGAAATAACCTCCGGGGTCTCTAACTTCTGTTATTCTATGCAATGAGTTGCAGTTTAACATCTCCTTCAAACAATCAACCATCAGCGAAGATTAAGGGACCCAAAAATCATCCTTACCTCTTCTAAACCTCGCTTTAACTTCCTAACATCAACAGATATCATCATATTTAAGAACTATTGGTGGACAGAATCTTCAGAAAGGAAGGTTTGAGGGACCAAATCCTGATAAAAAGAAGTTCTTTGTTTATCTCTGGCGTTTTGTGATGTTAAAATGCATGATATATCTATTTTATTCAATTCATAGACTGCACAGATTCTTCTACCATTTTAGAGGTTTTCAGCTTGGCCTCCTTTCCAATACTAAATTGAGTTGCATTTTTGTGCCAAAACTTGATCCTTTTACATACTGTTGAGTTCCTGAAAAATTTTGTAACTTTAATTTCTGTTTCAGGTTGTAAAAAATTGACTCAATTATATTACTTGTGTCTGCTTTGTTTTGTTAGAAATGAATTATTTTTATAGAATATTTCTACATGTGCATGGTGTGTCCTATCCCGCACTTATTTGTTGTGTCGTTAGCCTGACGCACATCCAGGCCGTAAACTACGGTCAGGTTTCTAATATGAACCATGAATGTACATGTATGCTATGTCAACAACCCAACAATTACTATTTTTCAACAATTACTATTTATTCAAGTTATAGACCATGCACAGATAATTTGCCCTATGTAGATATTTCAACTGGGGCTCCTTCCCCTATCTATTGAGTTGCATTTTTGTACAAACAGTTCGCCATTTTAGATCGTTTAGTTTTGAAGAATGGGAACTGTATTTTAGTATTTTAGGTTTTTGTTTAAAAATAGCCTCAATTATACTTGCATTTGTTTAATCTATTATTTCTGCAGAGTAAACAAGAGCTGGTGTGTGTTATTAGTCAGTCTGTTATTTTGGTTTCTTGGGTCTTGGTTGAAGGATCTAAGTAAAGAAGAGTCGGGTAGGTGACGACAAGGTCCACTCCTTACCTTCCTCCTCTCTACTTAGACCCTTTCATAGGCCTACTGTGAGTCTTTCCCCTCTTTCCCTCTGTTAATTTTTACGCTTTTATATATATATATATATATATATATATATATAGGGTATCTAACCCTGTTTTTCAGTTCAAAAAAACAAGAGCTGGTGTGCAGATCCACACATTCAATTGGTTCATTCTTGATATACCACGCATTTGGACTGTCTGCTACAATCATAATAGGTTGATAATATGGATTGTAAAGATCAGGACTTACGCCACGGTAGCAACACATAAATTAAGTATTTTTAAGGGACAAATTGTAGCTCATTTATTTGTTATCGATGCACTAAAGATTCTATCAGAACTATCGCTATAAAAGTGGGATGGTTTATACTATCAATAGAATAGCTAAAATTTTTAAATTAATTTTATAATTATCTATGACTGATATAGATCACTCTTTTCAATTCTGATGTTCCCATACAAAACGCACTCTTATATATGCGGCTAAAAGGTAACATTTGACAAAAATGGTTTTACCGATCGATTTTAAGTTTCTATTCGGATAAGCAAAGTAGTGCAATAAATTGAGCCGATCTGAATCACATGGTGGGCATCAGGAAATTAGGACAAGTGACAAGCATCGTGCTAAAGGCATCTCCAAGTGTCGGTTCATATTTTAGTCCAAAATCTACAAAAACCCTTCACTTTATTTTCTCAGTTTTTATATTCAAAACCGTGTTTGTTTATACTAGTACAGTGCATGTGCGTTGCACGTAATTATATTTGTTCATGTCCTTAATATGTTTCGTGAATAGGAAACTGACGAAATTATATAATGCAAAAAATAGAGATCTAAAATAAAGAATTAGAAAGAAATTTTGGTCATTCTAGAATAAAATCATGCATACTGGAATAAAGATTAGAATAACTATTTTTATCATTAGTTATTATATTTCTCAAGCTGAATGATCCAATAGTGAAAATAATAGTATGGATATGTAAATCTAATCAAGGGCACCATATAGTATAAACATTCATATGCTTCATAATCCGAAGATTTAAGAAGTAACAATATTAACACTCAAATTCAAAAAAGAATAGACAGTAGAAAGAATAGAAAGCTAAAAAATTGACTTGTATTGTAACTTGTAAGAGAGAACGGGAGCTAAAATGTCTTCTCTACATTGGGAATTCCATAATATGGAAGAAAATAATAAAAATTAGTTAATAGCTAAAAATGAAAAGAATTAATCGATTGACAAACATGAAGGTTAGTTTATCGATAACCTCACCAGAAATAAATTTTAAAAATTGTCATTTTGATAGTACTCCCTTAAATATTTAATGTTTTCAAATAGTCCCCCAAATCATTGACGTTCCATAATATTCCTTAAGTTATTTTAAACTTAATCCCTCCAATGATTGAAATTTCTAATAGATTACCCAATCTTTAAGTTATCTTGAACTTAACTCCTCAAATCCAAAACATTCACCATAACAAAAATGTAAATAACCAACACTCACTACATTATCAAATAACTCAACAAGTTCAACGTTGTCCACTTGAAAAAGCTAAGTTCCTGATGAAAGCTTCAACTCAGGCAAGAAGTTCGTCTCATCACTACCCACAATCTCCCCTCTTATTGATCGTGGTTTGATGATATCCAGTAAACTTTAATTATCACAAACCTTAAATTAAACTCTCTCCTTTTTTTAAGCGCCTTTATTGGAGAAGTTATCACTATGTTGTGGCAGCGGTGGTCAAAGGGGGGCATTTTAGGAAAGTTGAGCTTAGCTCAGTTTCCTCAAAAGCAGAGGGCAGCCTGGTCGTAGTTGCGGGCATCAACCTCAATAGTCTCGAAGGTGTTGAGGCAGATGTGACGGTCTTTATGTGAGTCTCGAATATCAACGATTTAGTTGCCTCATGGTTGTGCATGGACGTTAGGGTAGCAACGGCAGGGCCTATGTTGGCTTTGTTTGCGCTAGTTATGGTTGTTGTTTTTTTCCTATTTCTGTTGTAGCCATAAGAGAAGAAAGTTTAATACTTTGTTGAAACAAAAATGTACACATTGAATTTTAATACATCAGTTGTTAAGGCAAAGATTACTCTTAGTTTTATGTTTACAATTATAACCTCATTGAGTGTTGTACATCACATGCACCATCCATCTTTGTGTTGTGCGCCATGCAGAAGCATGCTCGATAACCAAACGAGTCGGTGAGCGATGAGAGAAGAGAACCAAACCAAAGTACGAGTACAATTCACCAAAATACGACACAAATCAAACCAAACACGGGATTTTACGTGGTTCGGCAATTGCCTACGTCCACGGAGAGAGGATGGGGAGATTTTGCTATATGAAGGAGAAATACAAAAGGTTATAACTCAAAAAATCACTCAAATATAACCCTAACCAAAGCTCTCAACTCCCTCACAATATCTCCCTCTCAAAGTGCTTAAAACAATGCTAATTCTCTCCTTAAGAAACCCTAAAAATGTGTTTTTATTTATAACAAAACATAATCCTAAACATGGTGGGATTCTGAAAACGAGTATACCACACCCGGGTGTGGCACGCACCACACCCCTAAAAACAGAGAAGATTCCACAACACCTGGGTGTGGCAGATACCATAGCCCTGAAAACAGTGGCAGATTCTGTCATACCTAGGTGTGGCAGACACCACACCCCTGCCGAATCTTCATATTTGCCAACACTTTGAACAATTTTACCTCATTTTCTACAATTCTTCACCCCATCAAAGTGTTCCCAAAACTGAACCGACACCTATACCAACCAAACGTCTCACTTGTTATGTCCAGTACGAAGTGGAATAAATCCGCGATAACAGACTCAATCTACAACAAGTCGAGGACCCAAATGAGAACACAAACAAACTCCAAAAAATGTCGGTATCAACTCATCAAACCGGCTGCATAAAAATGGCTGCCTACGTACCCCCTTTCCTAAGGGATCAAGTCATTCGTAGTTCATCCAAATGACCGTCAACGTCCTCAACAATCACGAATATATAATAAGTTTCGACAATTATCAAACTTGTTTCTCAGAACCACCTTTGTGAGCATATCCGTCGGATTATCCTTCGTGTGAACCTTCATAATTTCCACATCATCATATTTAAGAATATCCTGAACGAAGTGATAATGAACATCAATGTGCTTCGTCCTTGCATGAAAATCTAATTCTTCGTCAATAGATAGCACTCATGCTATTATAATAAAGAGTGACGGACCGTTGCGATATACCAAGTTCCTTCAAAAGTCCCCGAAGCCAAATAGCCTCCTTGACACCTTCCGTAATCGCCATATACTCTGCCTCCATCATTAATAAAGTCACCGTAGACTGTAAGGTGCATCTCCAACACACTGGCACACAGGTCAAAGTAAACACATATTCCGTCATAGACCGATACTTATCCAAATCACCAACATAATCCGAATCAACATATCCAATGCACAACTGTTCACCTCTAGTGTTCCGCTCAAAAAATAAACCAACATTGAAAGTACTTCGAATTTACCTTAAAATCCATCTCACGGCATCCTAATGACCCGAACCTGCGTCGTGCATATATCTAGAAACTATGCTTACTGCCTGTGACAAATCCGACCTCATATAAACCATGACGTACATAAAACTCCTAACTGCACTCGCATATGGAGTCTTCGACATCAAACTCATCTTCCAAATAGGACCTGATCACCCCACAAGCATTCTTATTCATCTTTTCTCATACTGCCTCTTCATATTTTGGTGGCCTCTCATGGACCATGATGGTCTCCTCCAAATTATGAGCATTGAGCGCATCATGTACGTCACTGATCCACAAACCAAAATTGATCTTGCTATAATATTTAACCATACTAATCTTGGTATTCTGAAAACCAACTTGAACTATACCTGCCATCTTGCTGCTTTCACCAACTTCTTCACACATACTCACAAACTTCAATTATAAAGAAAGATCCAAACTTTGATAGAATTAAGAAGTTACCCAACTGAACCCTAGATTGGATTCTAAATAGATCTCCTAACCACGTGAGGAAAGCAAAATCTTTAACGGCAACTCCACAACGCTATCTCCACCGAAGCCTAGAATTCTAAAAACTAAGCTTCTACAATGAATCTTCCTTCACCCAATGCAAAACCCTAGATCTAAAATCCTAGCTCTGATACTAATTATCGCGCGCCGTGCGGAAGCGTGCTCAACAACCAAACTAGTCGGTGAGCGATGCGAGAAGATAACCAAACCAAATTACGAGTGTAATTCACCAAAATACGACACAAATCAAACCAAACACAGGAATTTACATGGTTCAGTAATTGCCTACGTCCACAGAGAGAGGATGGGGAGATTTCACTATAAGGATGAGAAATATAATGGGTTACAGCTCAAAAAATCACTCAAATATAACCCTAACCAAAGCTCTCAACTCTCTCACAATCTCTCCCTCTCAAAGTGCTCAAAACAATGCTAATTCTCTCATTAAGAAACCTTAAAAAACGTGTTTCTATTTATAACAAAACACAATCCCAAACATGGTAGGATTCTGAAAACGAATCTGTCACACCCGGGTGTGGCACGCACCACACCTCTAAAAACAGGACAGATTCTGTCATACCTGTGTATGGAAGACACCACACCCTTGACAACAGGGACAGATTCTGCCACACCTAGGTGTGGCAAACACCACACCCTTGCTGAATCTTCATGTTTGCCAATACTTTAAATAATTTTACGCTGTTTTCTACAATTTTCCCCACTCATTCCTTTCCCCTCCTCCTGAACTTCGGAATTTCAAAACACATGTGCCCTTTGCCTAATGATTTAGGGGAGAAAAGAAAGTTTAAATAAGAAATCAATAATTTATCACATGGGAAGTGGAATAGGTAGAGGAGAAAGGATGAGGAAATGGTTCATTTGAGGTGGGAGGTTATAAAAGAGTAATTATTATTTAGCAAATAGTAATACTAAAGTAAAAATAAATAGTCGTTGAAGTAATTATTAATTAGTGATTACTCTAGACAATAAAGTGGGGCAACAGTTCACCTCCCACTTAACCGGACCTAATAAGAGAACAAAAAAGGATTTTGATTAATGTGAATAAAGGGACTTTGATGAATACTACTACACCATTGAATTTTTATAAATTATTTGAATGAGAATGTGAATAAAGAGACTTTGATGAATACTCATGCAATTGATGGGCATTTTTGAAATGAATTTTAACATTTAGGATGTTATATATGTATACATGGTCATGTACGCATTATGGATATAGAATTCTTAGAGAGGGTAGTTATCACATTTATATTGAGCATTTATGTATATAATCAATTTATGTATGTATGTATGTGGTGATGGATATCTTTAAAAAAAATATTTTAACATCCTACAAACTTTTATAATAACTAGTATAGTGCACGTGCAATGCATATGTAACCACTTTCATGTGTAAGCACAAAGGAGGAAAGCAACAGTTCAGGGGCCTGATGATATGAACTTTGACTGATGTTTATGAAAGCTTTAAGCCCGGTCATCTGTTTATCAATTTCTCAAATCTGGTTGTTGTAACTTTCAGCAATACCAATCACAACAAAGTGAATTACAAATGGAGGGAAACTTTTTCCTTTTAAACTATAATACAAAGTATAATAGCATAGACATCCCACAGAAAGCATAGATAACTATATACAGAAACTAAAAATGAAAATGAGATGAACCTAGTTTATCATCTGCAGACGAGGTCATATGCTATTCATCATTGACGAAGAATAATACGACCTTATTAGAGCACCAATGTTGGAGCTACATCATCTCCCTCCAATAGTCCACAAAACCATTGTCATCAAGGTTGGTCCATACGCGAAATTGAAAAATCGATGGGTTTGTCGGTGCAAAAATGATAGATTGTTTCGGCAAGCTATGTTTTACAGGAGAGATATCGGTACTCTTTGTTTTGGTGAATGGATTGTTGAGAAGGAGGCAAAGATGGGGGAGTTATATATTGTGGAATGTCGAGGTTATGATATGGAGGAGATGAAGAGGGTTTTGATTTGAATGAGGAGTTAAAGAAGATTAATAGTGTCGTACGTTGGTTGAGAACGAAAATTATTAAATGTGTCTTTTGTGCTTTTAACCATTGTGTAAACACCTTAAATTCCTCTATTGAGGAAAATCAAACTCAATCCACAAAAGTTTAAACAATATTTAGTACATAATTAAAAGTGTATTTGTTTTGAGTTTTAATTTATTGTTATTATCATAACTGTTATATTTAAATATTGTGATTACCATAAAATAGAAACCATTTATACGACGTTTATGACTTTTAAAATAAAATTATTTGGGAGTTATGAGTATGCATTTAATTGGGGTTATGACTTGCACATTTATGACTTTTAAAATAAAATTATTTGGGAGTTATGAGTATGCATTTAATTGGGGGTTATGCTATGATTTATGTATGGATGCATGTATTTTATGTATTATGAGTATGCATTTAATTGGGGGTTAGGCTATGATTTATGTCTGGATGCATGTATTTTATGTATGTATGTATATGTTTTAAAGGGTATTTTCGAAAGAAATGTTTTAACATCACAATCCACTTTTATAATAGTATTAGAATAATATAAGATTAGGTAAGTTATGGAATTTTTAAGAACCTAAAAAACTAATACTAAATCTTATTATTATGATGATGTGCAATTAATTTAATTTAAGACTCATTGAATGAGAATTTGAGATCAATTAAATAAATAAAATAATTAAGGTTGGATTTATCAAATTTGAGAGGGGTAATTAAAAATGTTATCACCCCAATACTCTTATATAGATTGTATAGATAGATAATGAAGATTAATGATTAATGGTGCAGTATGATGGAAGCTGAAAGAGATTAATGAAATAGATTGGAATGAGCTTGACTAAAAGCGGGTCAATTAGTCCGAAGATTACGCGGAGTTTGAGTTCGTTGGAGTGTGACGTTTTGCGCTCAAGCCAAGAACAAACGGCTGTGATGTCACTCTTGGTTTTTTAGGATTTCTTGTTATGATCTGGTTTTTAGCTGTTGTGCACTAGCTTATTCTAGACAAATTGAGTCGATTAAATATTTTAATAGGAATGAATTGATCCACTCTGGGGTCAGTTTAGACTTCAATATATCGACAATTATGTTTACCAGTGTACACCCGTAAAACATGTTCTTCTGTTTTTTTAAAGCACCGTATTTTGAACTTATATTCCTCTAAATTTTAATATATTTGATTTAATTATTATACGCTTAAAATTAGAAATTATATTTACTTATATATACTTAAATAATGATCTTAGTTTTAATACATTTGATTTAGAAATCATATCTATTTTTCTATACTCGAAGAAAAATCCACATTTTAATACATTTAATTTGCTTTACTATTTATAATACAATAAATTACTGTAGAATGAATAGTAGCTTCAAGTATAGAGGCTTTGATCTGATTTATTGTTTATGCTATGTAGCATAAACAGTAACTTCGAGTGCGGAAGGTCAGATCTGATTTGTTGTTTATACTACAGTAATTCATTGTAGCAATTTTTTTCTGTGCAATGAACAGTAATTTTTAGATCCTCCTATAAGACCATCTCCAACTCATCGCACCAAAATAGTAAAAATTTTACACTAAAATGGTGCAAAAGTCACATCAAACAGTAATTCATCTCCAACTCACTGCACCATTTTTTGCACCAAAAAAGAATATTCTTAGTATATTTCTTTTTATCTACTTTTATATTATTATTTTTTATTCCTTATATTTTTAACTATTTTAACAATTAATTAAGATATTATTGTGGTAAAATATTATAAAATATTTGAGGTAAACTATTATTGGGGTAAAATGTTATAAAATATTATAATAAAATATTATTTATTAATTAATATTATTAGGGTAAAATTATAAAATATTATTCTATTGTTTTTATTATTGATGTTACCAAAATATTACATTTAAGAACATAACAGAAAATAAAATATGGTAAAAAATAACTTGATGAACAGTAATAGAGCGATGAACAGTGCGACGCCAAATATGGCGTAGCGCTGTTCATTTTCACCAAAATGACGCAGAAAATAGGACATGGTTAGAGAAGGAATAGTGTCATCGTACCAAAATGACGCGGGAAATGAGGCATGATTGGAGATGCCCTAAGTATAGAAGAGTAGAGTAATATACGATAAAATTTGAAGTGTGTTTGTGCTAACTTTACGATATGTTAAGATATAAGATTATAGATCATTAGTAGTATCCAATAGGGCACGGATATCAAGGATCTATATATTAATATATACTAACTGTTTAAATAGATACATACTTACATTAAAATATCATGATCCACGTATATTCTGATATCTAAATAAATGTGTCAATCATATAACTGAAATTATGATCGTAGATTACTGAATCCAAGATTAACGTTAGAGAACTAGGGATTTGACATAAGGTTTTTCATATATACTAAACTTATTGATGGACTTACCTTGATTTTGTTGGGATTTTGTCTTTGATTCTTTGTATAACTTCATGAGAATTAGATAGGATTAGAGATCTATCATGATTAGGAGTTTGGGTTCTATCATGATTAGGAGTTTGGGTTTCAGCATGATTAGAAGTTTTAATTCTATTCTAATTATGAAGTTAGGCTAGAGATAGGGTTTGGTTTCCCTATATATATTCTTGTATTGGTTGAGGAAAAAAGAAGAAGAAGAAAGTAGATAGAAGATGCAGTAGAGAGAGAGAGAGAGAGAGAGAGAGAGAGAGAGAGAGAGCCAATATTCTTGTAATCTAGGTTAGCAGAGGGCGTAGCCTGATTCAATAATATTGTGCGAGATGCGAAGGTTTTGTGATCTTTATCCGTTCAAAAGATTCTAAAGAGTGGGTTTTGAAGAGAATATGAAAGTTGATATGTATGTGAGGTTGAGAGATTGAGAGACGAGAGTTGAGTGGTTCCTCTTGTAGTTCTTCCTGATACATAGTGAATTTCTCGTATTGTTGCCCCGTGGACATAGGTCGAAGTTGGTCGACCGAACCACATAAATCTCGGTGTTCTTTTCTTGATTGTGGTTGTTTTATATCTTGTTGATTGGGGTTGGCTTCCGAGTTGTGCATATCATGGTAGGCGGGGAGACTGAAATTCCCCAACAAGTGGTATCAGAGCTATGTTGATGGATCCATGAGCGAGTTCACAAGATAGAAGATGACGACGTGCAAGATTAAAGATCGGTGTTTCAAGAATCAAGAAAAAAAATATTATTGTAGCGGCGGTACTGTATCAGAGACACGGCGGTCACTGTTCATGCAGATCTGACGGTTGAGATTGACTTGTCTTTTAATCGATGATTTGGAGGCGGATTTTGGTGATCCAGTAGTCGTTCCTTGGGTTTTTTGATGAGCTGAATTCGTTTTTGGCATCGGTTTCATCAAATTCAAACTCTACAGTGGCTGATTTGAATTTTGATTAGAGAATGATGACTTCTTCTTCGGGTCCGAAGTTTGATATTCCGCTATTTAATGGCAAGACAAATCTGATGGCAGATAAGGAGCATGAGTTGGTTGGTGTATATACTTGAGGAGAATAGTGCCAAATTAGGTGGAGCTTGCAAGCGAGCACGACCGAGTGACACACATAGAGATAAAGATGGTGGCGTAGGACTTGAAGATGATGAGCGCTCATAATCAGTCCAAAGTAAGCGATGGAGGAGATAGAGGCATCCGGCTCGTAGTGTGGAGTAGGAGAGGTGCACCGATATGATTCGAGACGAGCGATGCAGGTGGAGTACGAGGACAACAAGTGGGGGAAGACTACTGTGAAGTTCAGTTTGGGAGGAGAAGCATGGTTGATTTGCTTCTAATGTCAGAGGTGGCAAAGATCTCTTGGCCCGCACAAGAGAGGTGGAGGTGTCACGGCGAAGCAGAAGATAGTGAGGATCATGAAGGCATCCAATTGGGAGTGCATGTGTTTTGATTTGAAATGTGAAAGAAATAGAAGACTCTAGCTGGAGAGACAAAGTTTTAAGACGATGATGATATATCTTCAAGGGAGTTTGGAAATCAAATCCAATGTGAAGATTGTTGGAATTTTGTCTTTGATTCTTTGTATAACTTCATGAAAATTAGATAGGATTAGAGATCTATCATGATTAGAAATTTGGGTTCTATCATGATTAGGAGTTTGGGTTTCATCATGATTAGTAGTTTTAATTCTATTCTAATTAGAAAGTTAGGCTAGAGATAGGGTTTGGTTTCCCTATATATATTCTTGTATTGGTTGAGGAAAAAAGAAGAAGAAGAGAGTAGATAGAAGATGTAGTAGAGAGAGAGAGAGCCAATATTCTTATAATCTAGGTTAGCAGAGGGCGTAGCCTGATTCAAAAATATTATGCGAGAGGCGAGGGTTTCGTGATCTTTATCCGTTCAAAAGATTACAAGGAGTGACCTTTGAAGAGAATATGAAAGTTGATTATGTATGTGAGGTTGAGAGATTAAGAGACGAGAGTTGAGTGGTTTCTCTTATAGTTCTCCCTGATACATAGTGAATTTCTCGTATTGTTACCCGGTGGACGTAGGTCGAAGTTGGTCGACCGAACCACGTAAATCTCGGTGTTCTTTTCTTGATTGTGGTTGTTTTATATCTTGTTGATTGGGGTTGGCTTCCGAGTTGCGCATATCATGGTAGGCGGGGAGACTGAAATTTCCCAACAGATTTGAGATGTTATATTTAGCTGAACAACTTTTTACGGCATAGGTTGTATCTGTTAAAATTGCTCGCTTTTCACTGATGTGTTTTGTATATTATATGCTCTTTTCTCTTTTATTTGATCAATTTTAAATTTGTATTTGACTTTTTAATATATGGACTATGAATTTTCTGACATGACTTTATTTATGATTAGTAAGGAGGTACATGTACAATAAATTCCAAAAAAATCATATAAAAAATAGTAAATAAATCACTTTTATCAGTCACTATCATGTACAGCCTGATTTCCCCAATGCGCCAACCAAATTTACGCACCCAAAATAAATTCCATGCATCTCACAAATACATCAAAAGCCTTTCCTAACAAAATCACACCAAGAAAAAAACGTAAGAGACAAAAAAAAAACAAACCAAAAAGAACATAAAATCCCCGTTCAATTAAATCCGGCCCAATCACAATCCACCACGTGTCAGTCCACTGTATCCAGCCCGTCTTCCAAAATTTCTCCCTCTTTCCTCCTTTCGCCTTCCCTCTTTCCTTCAACAAACCCTCCAAAATACGAAAATAAAAATTCGGACAACTTAACGTGCTCTCTTTACCTCCTCTGCGCTCCCTCCCATTAAAAACCCAACAAAAAGAAAACCCCAAGTTTTCAAACCCTAGAGAAAAAAAAAAAACAAAAAAGAAAAAAAAAGAGCCCTCGGAGAAATGCTCGGTCGATGCTTAGGAGAGCGCCGAGTTCGCCAGATCCAGCGAGCTCTCCGCAACGGCAAGCTCACTGTCCTCTGCCTCCTCATGACTTTCATCGTCCTACGTGGCACCATCGGCGCGGGAAAATTCGGCACGCCGGAGCAAGACTTCGAGGAGATCCGCCACCGCCTCCGCCCTCACCGCTCCCTCCCCCACCGGGCCCTCGTCGAGGCCAAACCCTCCCTCGATCGATCCTCAAGCTCCAGCTCCGACAACGACGACGACGACAGCCGAGATCCATCCAAACCCTACTCCCTCGGCCCCAAGATCTCCGATTGGGACCAGCAGCGATCTCAGTTCCACGCCGCCCACACCGGTCTCCCGCCATTTCTCACCGCTGTCAAGCCGCGGGTGCTCCTCGTCACCGGATCCTCCCCCAAACCCTGCGAGAACCCCGTCGGCGATCATTATCTCCTAAAATCCATAAAGAACAAGATCGATTACTGTAGGGTCCACAACATTGAGATCTTTTACAACATGGCGCTGCTCGATGCGGAGATGGCCGGGTTCTGGGCGAAGCTGCCGCTGATCCGGAAGCTTCTGCTTTCGCACCCCGAGGTCGAGTTCCTGTGGTGGATGGACTCCGATGCCATGTTTACCGACATGGCCTTCGAGCTGCCGTGGGAGAGGTACTCAAAGTACAATCTTGTGATGCATGGGTGGGATGAGATGGTTTATAATGATAAGAATTGGATTGGGTTGAACACGGGTAGCTTCTTGCTGAGGAATTGCCAGTGGTCTTTGGATCTTTTGGATGCTTGGGCTCCGATGGGGCCGAAGGGGACCGTTAGGACCGAGGCGGGTAAGGTTCTGACGAAGTTTTTGAAGGATCGGCCGGTGTTTGAAGCTGACGATCAGTCGGCGATGGTTTATTTGCTTGTTACGCAGCAGGATAGGTGGAGGGAGAAGGTTTATTTGGAGAATGCTTATTATCTCCATGGGTACTGGGGGATTTTAGTCGATAGGTACGAGGAGATGATTGAGAATTATCACCCGGGTCTTGGAGATCATAGGTGGCCTTTGGTTACTCACTTTGTGGGTTGTAAGCCTTGTGGGAAATTTGGGGATTATCCGGTGGAGAGGTGTTTGAAGCAGATGGACCGGGCTTTTAATTTCGGGGATAATCAGATATTGCAGATTTATGGGTTTACGCACAAATCGTTGGCGAGTAGGAAGGTGAAGAGGGTTAGGAATGAGACGAGCAATCCACTTGAAGTGCGGGACGAGCTTGGATTGCTGCATCCGGAGTTTAAGAAGGTTCAGGGTACAAATACTGGCTCTTTATGAAGTTAAACGTGTTTGTTCGTTCGTTCGTTCGTTTTAATTTATAATGTTGTTTTTGTTCTTGTTTTTCGAAGTTAGGTGTGATCAGGTTATAGGTATGATTATAACATGATGAAATTATGATGATGTTCATGAAGTTGGATTTGGGGATGTATGATTGTAGGGGCAGGGTAGTAGTCATTTTCCTTTTGTTCTCTCTCTCTCTCTCTCTCTCTCTCTCTCTCTCTCTCTCTCTCTCTCCTCTCTTTTTGGAAGAAAGTGATTTTTTTTATGTACCTTGGTGTTCTTTGTCACTTAAAAAACTAGCACAATCTTTTTATCATCAATGAGTTCATTTATTAGAATTTATTTGATTTTGAGCGACAAAAGCTATGTATAAAGATCATTGTTGAGTTATGGTGGCACTTTTTTGTTCTATTGCAATATCTATCTACTAAATTTGTTGAGTGAATTAGCGACTCTTACATTTTTTGTCATTGTCTGCTGGCATTTACTACAAGTTGTTGTTTGCTATAAAGGCTTATGGTGGCTTAGTGCTGCTTTTGTTTTTTAGTAGTGTCAAACATAGTCATTACTTTTTTAGGCAAATACTCTGTGTTTAGCAAGTTTCAGAACAACTCACTGACTTATCGATGTGATTATTGTTGAGAGGCTATTGAAGAGAAAGTCTGATAGAGTGGTAGTTAGCTGCTAGAAATAGGTTCTATCGAGTTATGATTGTCTACATATTTCTTTCCTGAAAATCTGCTACAAGATGATCAAGCATACCTGTTCACTTTATGTAGATGAGAATTAACTAGATGCGAAGTCTTACATTTTGTCATCATGTGATGCCATTAACCACTAATTGTTGTTTGCTACAAAGGGGTATGGTGGCTTTACATTAGTTCTGTTTCTTAGTAGTGCCAACATACTCCTTACTTTTTTGTTTATACACGGTGCTTAGTGAGTTTCAGAACATCTAATTGACCTATCAATGTGATTATTGTTGATAGGTCATCAAATGAATGTCTGATAGAGTGGTAAACTGGTAATAACTACTATACAAAGGTTATATTGATTGTTCACTGATTTCTTTCCTTGATATCTGATACGAGATGTTAAAGCTTACCTTTTCACCTCTAGTGGATGCCAATCAACTAGATATGCATAGAAACCAACAGTTTGCACATACACTTGCTCCTGCTTTATTCTACCTCCATATAAGGTGACTTATTCATACACGACATCAGTGAGATAGCTCCATACTTCAGTCTTTAATTCTATTACTGTTTTATGATTTTAAAGATTGTATGAATTGGATTGTAACCTTGATTTTCTCATACGATATCATGTTTATCTGGAGAATAATTTTCTTCATTCTCCTTAGAGTGATTAGGTCTTTCCAGTGACAAGGTTTTGTGAAGACTAAGTAGCTAGTTTGGAGGTGCGATTAAGTAGATAGTTCGGAGGAGAAATAAGATGGCATGAAACACATCCCTAATACTCTTTGTTGATTCCTAACCTTCATATTATTGTCGCCGCAATCAGGAGAATTTTCATGTCTTACCTTGCTACACTCCTTCAGGATATAAGTTAACGTTAGCCATATATTTAATGCCTAAGAAGATCACATTGAAATAACTATTACACTCATATGGATGGTGATAGTTTCTGCGAGCATAATATCTTTACAAGGGCAATATTTGTTTTGAGATGTATTCTGTAAGTGAAGAAATTTTTAGTCAATTAACCCAGTTGGTCAGATACCCATTATTTTCAGCATTACTCCTTTCAGTTGCTGGGTTGATCAAAGCATACATAGCCTGTCTATTCTTGTGGCGTCTTGTTTCTGTCCAAGTCCTCTTTTTGCTGTTGCTGTTTCTTTATTAACCTATGAAATACTTTGTCAGGCCAGTGGAGATTACCAGTCGACATGTTTACATTTGTTTGTTGGTCCAGGATAGAACAGGTACTTCTCAGGCACTGGATTATGTAGGTTAATGTGGGTCAGCTGACTCAGAAAAAAGGAGCTATGTCTTTGATATAGTGATAATAACGTAAGCCCTTGTGTTTCCACCACACAATCGGATCATTAATTAGGTGGAGAGAATATATCCAAAGCTTTACTTGGAGGTCGACTGGTTAGCTTAGTTGGACATAGCTGAGATGTTATATATGCATTTCCCTAAAAGTGGTGACAAAATTTCAATCGTAGTTTATTAGTTTCTCATAAGATTCTCAATAACCATCCAACTACAAAATGCTAGGTCAGATTCCAATATGAAATTGTGATTGGAGGTATAGGAAGCATATTCAATTGAGTGATGAAAATAGTTGCAAACTCTTTGGGTAGCCTTCGGTTAAGCTAATTGTACTGTCAACTGATCTCCTTTGGGTATTTTCTGTTCCTTGTATTCCCTTCTTATTTTTGTCTTCTCACGTTATAAAATAGGTTTGAGGGAAGAAAGCTGAACATAGAGATGAAACAGTTTTATCAAATTGGAATGTTCTTCCAGATTGCATTGAAATCCTGTGATAAAACCTTTCGATATAAATAGATTATGGTTCAAGATAATGTATTGCTGGGCACATAAAACTGGATGTGAACCAAGAACATGCATGAAAGTATGATTCGATCTGTATGACTTTAACATGCATTGTCCAGTCCAGTGTTTTTCATGTTTTACATATAAAGACAATCTGACAAGATTTATTCGAATATATATTATATACTTAAGGGAGCTCCTGCTGTCCATTTGATTGCTTATTTCTGTACAAGGGATTATCTGATTGGCTGACGTAACATAGAATGTTTTCTTGTGTTATCCTCCTCAGAGTGTGTCGACTATTAGCTCCCATGCATTCAGGTGTTGGATGGAGGAATCCATAGGTTAACTTGGAAGTTAATTGGTTGCCTTGGTTAGCCATAGCTTTCAGTTGTACATGATAAATAATATGTGTATCTTCCTGCTTGGTGCTTTGATATATGTTACTCTTACCAGTTGAATTTACTTTATTAGAGACTTGAGTATCACGTGAATCCACTAGTTACTGAATTTTGAAGACTAAAAAGAGATTTCAATCCCTTTGATTTGATCATTGGTCAAATGATTTGGCTGAATCAATTGACTAAACGCATTGTATGCTCTTCATGCTTTCCGTGGCTACGTGCACACTACTGACATCTAAGCAGCAACTTTTTTGTAGTAGTCTATTTTGGCTGCTTTTATCCCATTACTGAAATTAATCCATTTTTCAAGTACTAAATGAGCATATCAGAAGTCTTCAGAATAAATATTTTTCTACTCACACGTATGAATCCATAATTTGAGTCAAATGTATGAATCCATAATTCAACAGCTTATATTGTTGCTTGATAACCTTTTTCTCCTAAGGAACTAAAGATCTAAGTTATATGTCTATATCTACATCTACAAGCAAATATGAAGACAATAAGGATGCAAAGGCTAGCTGCCGCAGGGAGAAATTACTTCTTATGGAAGTGCTGAAACTTTGCTCCTGCTTCGTGATTAGATAGTTTGACTGTTCATGATGATACATATCCTAAAACATGTACAAATGAAAATTTATGTCATAATCTAGTATTTTCCTTTGTTTTCTTATAGAAAAACTTATCATTTCCATGTCACTTAGTGCATTAGTGAAGGTCTTCGGCCCTTCCCATCATATGTTTATATTTCATATGAGTTACAGGGCATGGGGTCATCATGTATTATCATCCATGTGAGATGGGGAATCATGTTTTAGAGAAATTGAGCTCAGTATTCAGGCAAGCCATGTGCAGACACATACACGAATATACATTGATACAGTGAATCCATAAAGTGTCTAGGCAATACCAGCAAATACCTGTGCCAAATTTGTATATAAGTAGCAAATATTAGTTTTTGACAATTTGACTAACTCTAGTGTTATATGTATGATACTTGTTCTTATTTATACATCGGATGAAAAGATTATGATGGGTCTTGGTTTCCAACTTCTGAATCATCCTATGGAGTTCAATATATCACATCTGACAATCCAATTGAATTTAGTATTATATATATGGTAATCACTGTTATTGACACATTGGAATGAAACATCCTGATTTATGAATTAGAGAACTTTGGATAAGCCTCTTCCATGGAAAGAAAATTTTATTGATTGGCAGTTGATTTATATAGTTTTCATGTTCTTCGTCAGTGGTGGATCGTATCACAAACAGGGAAGAACTGGAAGTGTAGCTCTCTATTTGTCATTTTTTCATAAAGAATGAGTTTATCAATTCGATCTTATGAAGAAAGGGAAGTTAAATTACACACAGTATGAAGCAATATAATGCATGATATAGAACATTCTCAAAAAGTACATTAACATTTAAGTTCCTAATAATAACATCTAACAGAATTGTGAATGATGTGGCATATTCACAAAAAAGTATCAATGTTGAAGGTCTTACCAATGACATCTATTGATTGGGGTTTTTTGTTTTATAAAAAAATTGATTTGGTATGAGCTCTTACCTTGTTGTAGGCAGAATTCGATTAATGATCTTTTAGCATTCTATTATCTGAATCTTCATATTCTCATGTAGTTTTTTCAATTATACTTTCACAGTTCTTTTCAATGCATGTTTCTATATATTACCTTAGCCTTTTCCATTTTGTTTATGTGAAAATTTGTTTACGAGTTGTACTCTCGAGAGCAGTAGCTGTAAACCCCACCAAAATGAAAAATAAGTTGCTTTGTTGTATTAAAGACTTTCTTTCCATATCCATGCAACAATCAGGAATTTAGTTCGGCTAAATTATATCCCTGTGCATTTCTACTTTGTTTTGTTTTGAATGCTTAGGAATAATACATTGTCTTATGTTACTTGCCTTTGCATATATTTCGACATCGTTTGTATGTTCTTTTTTATTTGGAGGTTGGATGATTGAAACCTATCTCCTTCTGGCATACTTTGGTACCCGTCTCTGGAACTTGTTCTGTTAGCTTCAGTGACGCACCTGACATTAGAACTCAATTAGGGCTTCCTTGATTAAAGTATTGTGATTGAGTAAACGAAGATTCTTTATAGGGATAATTATGGTTATTGGCGACATTGCGGGTGATGATAAAACATGAGAAGGGGGTTTTAGTGATTCTATAGCTAGACTACAGGGAGTGATCTTTGTCATGTGAGCTCCGGAATACATAACGCTTGAAAGTATCACAAGGGCATTTAAATGACTAGAGCTGTAGATCTAGCTGTGAGTAAAACAATGAGATGAATAATTGGAGAGTGACAAAACCAGGACATATGCATATAAACAGTGCATAGTAGCTAAATATTGTTAGACCTTAGGGGGGGTGATTAGGGTCTTATGCTAATCTAATCCGATTTTATGCCAATTAAAACTAATTCAAATATTATTCTTGCAAGATAGATATACAATATGATATGAGCAAGAATATGCAATATGAACAATGAGATATATCCTATATGATAAAAATATATGTAAGGATATATAAACTAATACAATGGTGATATAATCAAACTACAAATGTGATAGGACAAAATATACAAGAGTAATAGGCAATTGGCGATATAAAATAAATGCATAAGTAAATGCGCTAATGACAAACTCAAACACACTCAAATGATCACGGAGTTCGGACCTTCCGTCCTACGTCTCTGCTCCCCACTCCCGGGGAGAAATCTACTATCACAACCGGGTTTTCTATGATCACCCGAATAACGTTTAAACCTCACAATGTCGTTTTCAACGCTCACCGATCAACGTTCAGCCTCACAATTTCATTCACGGAGTTCGGTCCCCACGACCTACGTCTCCGCTCCTCACCTCGAGGAAATCTCCACTACATACTCGGTTTTCTAGCTAACCGAAAATTTTACAATCTCACAATATAACAACAAATTGCTTTGTTCTCTAATACAATGCGGGAACACAATTAAGCACAACTCAATGTTATAATCTCTCACAATCTCAATATACTATGTATGTAAATACTAAAAGCTTAATGTGGGTGTGTGTAACAATGAGATAATATAATTAAATCTAAACTCAATATAAAAACTAGCTTTAAAGAATGATAATCAAACAATACAAAGTATAAAGCTGGATAGAGTTTAGAAAACTTCTCCAATAAATGACAAGAGAGAGAGAGAGAGAGATGGATTGAAGCTCAAATATCAATGAATTGATCTTCACTTCCTCTTGTGTAATTCTTCACAAACCAAACCCTTAAAAAAACTTAAAACCAAACTTAAACTCTTTTTAAAACTTGTTTAAAAACTTTTCTTAGATATCAGATAGAAGGGGTTTGAGGGTTTATATAGGAAGAGGAAACAACGGAGAAAACCCCAAACCAAATCTCACAAAATCCCAGAAATCAGATTTTCTGATTCTGTACAAAAAGAGCCGTTGGAGTGAACAACGGTCGACCGTGAAAATCTCGCGGTCGACCGCGAGCCACTTTCGAAGCTGAGAATTTTCCAGAGACTTTGGCGGTCGACCGTGACGGTCGACCGTGGGAAAATTCTAGCTGACGGTCGACCGTGGCGGTTGACCGCGAAAGTTTCTGTTTGACTCCGCAAGTAAAAGCTCAGGTGTGGTCGACCATAGCGGTCGACCGTGGGAAAATTCGAGCTGACGGTCGACCGTGGCGGTCGACCGCGAAAGTTTCTGTTTGACTCCGCAGGTAAAAACTCAGGTGCGGTCGACCGTGGCAGTCGACCGCAAACTGATACATGAACAGAACAGTTTGAAAGTTAATTTTCTGATTTTAAAACACTGTTTAAAAATATCAAATAAATTCAAAAAAATGTAAAACTTTGGAAAATAATTGTAGACATGATAATACACATGCTATAAAAACTGGCTTTCAAAAAGGACTGCCCAAATGAAAAATATCATCATTTTGTAAGGAGGTCCAAAACATAGAAATATAAACATATGAATTTCGACATTTTGCCTAAACCATATTTTGAAACTATACAAAATGATTTTATAGACTTGAAGAAAGATGTAAACTATTGTTATGAAGTCTATAAACAATAAATATAGTATTTTATCAAAATATACATATAATGCACTAAAATGTGATTTTATTAAACTGAATAAAATTGATATTGATGAAATCATATATATGCATGTAAGTATGAAAACAAAATTATGTTTTCTAATTATATTTAATTGTTTCATAGTAAAACTTAAAAACTATCAAATCAAAACATATATGTATATATATAACTATATATATACATGGAAACCAATAAATGTGTGTGTATAGATGATTGAGCTTAAAGTACTAACACACATAATATAAAACCTAAACTATATTATCCAAGCTTGATCTTGATCTTCATTGTAGCTCAACTTGGTAATCTTGCGGATGAAGCTTAAACTTGGATCTTCAACTTGAATTGTATGCCTTCACTCCATAATTCCGCCAACCTCCATTGGATATGATCGTGAATGCGCAATTTCATCCATCCTCCAACTTATTGTTTGTCTACAATAAATAACAAAATATAAACACTAGACAAACAATATTAGATGTAAATTGTTTGTTAAATTATCATCAAAACAAGAAGGCCAACAAATACAACCTTTTTTTTATGCACAACAAATATTTGAAAGTAGAGACTTTTGATGGTAGAAACGTAACTTCAGAATATGACCAAGAAGATTGACATCTCTATCTTGGAATTGACCATGTTAACCTATACGAGTCATTTAACTTTGGATTAATTACATTATGGTACCCTTGGGTATGTTGTAATCACACAAGTGACCCTAAACTTTGGGATTGCTAATTATAACTAGAAGAGTGAGCTTGAAATCTTACAGTAGGTTAACTACGTTCTTTTTTTGCTGACTAGAGTTCTTGTTGGATTATCATGAGGCTTAAGGATGTGGTTAGGGCTAGGATTAGGGTATGGTTAGGTTCTAGCAAAGATTATTGACGGTTAGGTGTTATAATCAACAATTTTTGCTAGAACCTTAACTCTCACCCTGACCCAAATCCTAACTCTAACGAGAAACTGTAATCCTCATCCTAACACTAACAACATCTACCATGAACTCCAACTCAAAACAACAACAAGAAGAATAGAGGGAGAGGGAGGAGAAGAGCAGAGGTTGGGGGGGGGGCCGCGGGGTGCATATTAACATGTTCTCGGACTTCAGGGTCACCTGTGTAATCACAATTAGTAACCTCAAAGGTATTCATGTAGATACTCAAAGTTTAAGGTCAACCGTGTAATTACACTATACCTATGAGTTCCATAAGGTAATTAATCCTTTTTAACTTTTTATTAAATTTGTTTCAAGTTTCACTTTTCATGAGTTCTGGAATACTGAAGTTTCTTAAGTACTGCAGAAGTAGGATTTCTGGGTACATATGAATGAAATCAGAGTGTTCTAATTTGTTCTCAGTACCTATGAACAGAATTGACGGGTGAAAACTTTGTCAGTTTTCATACTATGAGAATGATGTTCTCTGTAATGTTTTTGTTAGATCAGCAATCCCTTGTCTTCGCTTCATAATGAGGCTTCCTTCATAAATGTTGAATTTTGCTTCATTATCAGATTTTTTTGTGTTGTTCTTACGTCTTAATTAGTGCGTTTACGTGTTGTTCTTACATTTTGCTCACAACATATAATGATCATTTTGTATTGCAGTGTGTTCTATTTTCTAATTAATTATTTTATGCATCAAGCCATCAAAATGGTTGCTGAAATCTCCTGTGTTGATGTGAAATATCTTTTTCAGGTAAGTATTGATGTGAACTATCGAACGAAGCGATTTTCATTTTATCATATTTGTTCACATAATATTTGTCCATCGTTGATGTTGTGATTTCGTATCTCATACCAATCGGCCGTTTACATTTGGAGAACTAATTATGACCTTAAAATTTGTTAGGCAAAATCTTTTGTAACTAAATTAAACTCAACTACCCCATCAGAACGCATCACTTCCCTCACAGACTCTTATCTATTTCTCTCCCCTTCAGCCTTTAAGCTAATCCAAAGATCATCAAAACTTGAGAGAGAGAGAGAAAAAATGGCTCAATTTCCTCTCAAACTCTCCAATACATTCTTGATCACTAATGCCACCTCCAGCCCTCGGCCCTCGACAGAGGCTACCGCCACCTTCGACGACCATCCCACGACCTCCGACCTCTCCTCTCGGAGATTTCGTTCGATCCTTCGCTTTTTCCAATCATCAAGAAGGCGACCTTCTTCAAAGCGATTCAAGCTCATCGCTTGCTTTTCCCATGTGGAGCACAACCGTAATGTTGTACCCGATATCAAATGGGATTCTCATTCCGTCAGGAGTTCAGGTGTGCAATCAAGCAAGCAAGAAGATAGCAATGGGATCAGCAATGATGAAGAGATCATGAGTAGTTCAGATGTGCAGTCAAGCAAACAAGAAGATAGCAATGAGATTGGCGACGACGAAGGGATAGGGAGCAGCATATGCGACTCTGAGGACCTCATTAGTATTGACCTGACCAAATCATCTGAAGCTCTTGACTCATGTAGTTCACTGAATAACGCAAAAGAGATTGATGCAATGAATGCTTCTAGTTCTGAAGAGCCTAAACTCTGTTCAAAGAACAGTGGCATGGAGATTGCGACCCTGAACGCAATAACAAAAGGCGATAGGTTCCTCGAAATAGGCCATGGCCTGACCAAATCTTCTGAAGCCCCTGATTCCTGCAACTCACAGAATAATACACTAGAGATCGATGCAATGAATGCGTCTAATTATGAAGAGCATAAACTTGACTCGAACAACTTTGGCGTGGAGATAGTGACCCTGAATGCGATAACGAAAGGCGAAAGAATTATTGAAATAGGCCATGACCTGACCAAATCTTCTGAAGCCCCTAGTTCCTGCACTTCACAGAATAATGCAATTGAGATCGATACAATGAGTGCTTCAAATTGTGAAGAGCCTAAAGTCGACTCAAAGAACACTGGCATGGAGATTGTGACCAGGAACTCGGTAACAAAAGGCGATAGGATTCTCGATATAGGCCATGTTAATGGTTTGACTCTCTCTATAGTGAAACTGCTGAAGCTTATGAACTATTCCGGAAGTAGATTTTTGCTTATTTCAGGTAATGATAATCAGAATGTGAAGAAGAATAAATCAAGAATTTTTAAGAAGAGAGAAAATGGGAAGCAGATATGGGCAAAGCCTATTATGCTGGGCAAAAGATGCCGTATATTGGATGATGGTTTTCCTTATGGTGATGATGATGAAATAGCTGCAGCAGCGTCAATTAGTTCATCACCCTAAGGTAAAATTTGGAGTAATTAATTGTTTGGTAGTTCTTTTTTATGGAGGTTTACTTTGTTTCTGGATTCGAAAGTGAGGTTGCTACGGTTAGTTTTTGTCGAGTTCTTCAATAAAGTGAAGTCTTAAGGTGTTGAAATTATATTTGTTTTCATGTCGGGTTTTTTTGTCTAGAAGAAATAGTTGTTGATAATCTATCAAAGTAGTCGAAATTGAAAACATTGCAACAAACTAGCCTTCTAAGGGTAAATCTTCCTCCTCTTCTTCTACACTCCCAGTTAACTCTCTCA